>PVKP010010180.1:0-59628 GCA_004027715.1 Plecturocebus donacophilus
AAGCCAGGGGGTGGAGGAGCCCAGGCCTTTCTTGTGCCTGCTCCCCACCCTTACCCCCACCAGCCCCTGGAGTGGAGCTGGACTGTGGTGCTCTGAGGAAAGGGCCTGGAGGGCTGCAGGTGCTAACCACACCATTGTCTCTCTAAGGTGTCGGCCATGAAGTGGGGCCTCCTGCCTGTCTCCCACAATGCCCTGCTGGTGGGGGACATGGCCTATTACGACTTCAATGGGGAAATGGAGCAGGAAGCCGATCGGATCAACCTGCAGAAGTGCCTTGGACCCACCTGCAAGGTTAGCTTAGCTATTCTGGGACAATAAGCTGGAGTGGCATTGTCAAAAGCCAACATCACAAAAGTGACATATGTTCGTTGGACAATAAGAGAGGGAGAGAGGGGGAAAAAGAAAGAGCTCCCTATTCTACTTCCCTGAGATCTTGGTGTATACCCCAAATATATTCAAATTTATATTTGCAAAACTAGGATCATAAAATAAGTTGTTTTTGCCTCAGCAATATATAGTAAACACCTTGGTATGTTATTAAATATTTTCTCTATCACCATTTTAAATTATTTAATTAAATGATATGACTATTCACAGACTTCATTATGTGAATAGTCGTGGTATAATTTACCTGAATACTCTTTTGTGGTTGAACATTAGAAGGTATTTTTCAGTTGGGTGCAGGACTCATGCCTGTAATCCTAGCACTTTGGGAAGCCAAGGCAGGTGGATCACCTGAGCCCAGGAGTTCAAGACCAGCCTGGGCAACATGGCCAAATCCCATCTCTACAAAAAACACAAAAATTAGTGAGGTTTGGTGGTATACACATGTGGTCCCAGCTACTCAGGAAGCTGAGGTGGGAGGATCAATTGACCTCAGAAGATGAAGGCTGCACTGAGCCATGATCACAGTGCTATATGCCAGCCTGGGCAACAGAGTTAGACCCTGTCTCAAAAAAAAAAAAAAAAAAGAAAGAAAAAGATTAAAACAACACATTGATGAAAATTATTTCAGCTAAATTTTTGTGTGAGTTTGAGAGGGGTTTCTTAGGATAAGTTCCTAGGGATGCATGGGTTAGAACTCTCACTTCATGTTGCCAAATTGCCCCACATGGTTTGTTCACTCTCCCACCCCGTGTCTAGGATATTAGAATCCTACTTCCCTGCAGTGCAGTCTCCCCAAACTTGAGTATTGTTGCCTTTATTTTTCTGCCTACTTGCAAGAGAAAAATGGAATCTTATTGCTGCTTGACTGAATCTTGAGCCCTGTTTTATAACAGCACATAATTGGTGGTGGTTAGCTCAGCATTGCACAGCCACAGAGCCTAGTGTGGGTTCATGGGTGCTTTGCCACTGTCCTGGCAAGGTATGCACTGCCCGAGTCATTTCCCTTGAGTCCCTGTCTTCTCATCTCTAGCACGGTGAGGTGTCCCACCACTCTCTCCTGATAGTGTTATTTAGAGTGCGGAGAGAGGATGGAATGTTCACATCTAGGAAGTGCTACAAGAATTTGAGAGATGGGATATTCATGGTTTGTAGTACTTTTTGTGGGCCACGGTTATCATCTCTTTCTGTTTCTCTGCCACTTGCGTGGAAAAAATACCAGCTGTTTTCAGAAAGAGAGGATGTGATGTTTTGAGCCATCAGGCTTCAGCCCAGGCTCTGCATAGAGACAGATCTGACACATGGATCTGTATCCCAGCTCCCAGGTAGGCATCATGTGGTTCCAGAGAGTTCTTGAGAGTAAAACCAACAAAGAAAAGTTTCTGGCAGGGAAGATGCACTGTGGGGAGTCGTGCTGTTGGTACAAATTCAGTTTGCGTTTCCCAACTTTTGTCCACTTTTCCCTGACTGAGTCTAAAACATTGCACCAATAGTGAGAACCCCTGGCTTCTAGTTCAGATGCTTCCCCTAATTCACTGGGAGACTTTCAGTTTTTTTTTTTTTTGAGATGGAGTCTTGCTCTGTCATTGGTTGGGGTACAGTGGTGTGATCTCAGCTCACTGCAGCCTCCACCTCCCAGATTCATATGATCCTCCCACCTCAGCCTTTCTAGTAGCTGGGACTACAGGCACACACCATCACACCCAGCTAATTTTTGTGTTTTTAGTAAAGATGCAGTTTCACCATGTTGGCCAGGCTGGTCTTGAACTCCTGGCCTCAAGTAATGTACCCACCTTGGCCTCCCAGAGTACCGGGATTACAGGCATGAGCCATTACACCTGGCTGAGACTTTCGGTCTTTTCAGGCTTTTATTTTCTTCTTATCTATAAAACCAGTGAGTTAGATTAGAAGGTCACTGTGGCCTCTTTCTAGAGCTGTGAGATCTCAGAGCTGACAGGGCCTCACTGAGTTTATGGTGCAGAAACCTAAGGCCCAGAGAGGTGATGTGACTCACCTGTTTCTGTAGGGCCACCTCTCAGAGAACCACCCCCTGGGGTTTTGACTCCCAAGTCAACTAAGTCACAGGAGCAAGAGACTGCTTTTGAGGTGGGAACTTTGTATTGGACAGCAAATAATTTCATTCACTTTAATATACGCACCAGTTCTTCAAGCTTCTAAGCTTTCCAAGGCCTAAAAAACTCAGGCATTGCCTAAAGAAATTGACCAAGCTATTTAGTTTGTTTTAAAATGACTTTTCAATTTCAATTTTTAAAATGCCCAAAAACCCAGGCATTGCCCAAATAAATTGATCAAGCTATTTAACCCCAATTTAAAAATGCCTTTTCAATTTCTTAGGGTGGACGCTTTGAGTTAAAACCCCATGTGGGGTAGCTTTGGAATATTTGATTAGAGAAAATAAACAAGGAGTTGGGAAAAGGGGCCCTGGGATTGGTTGTGGAAGTTGATCTAAATAAAATTAAAAACCTCTCCCTCTTAACTAAAGTTTAGAAGGCTTAAGGTTTTAATTGACTGTTTACTCCTCTACAGATCTTGGTGCTAAGAAACCATGGAGTGGTTGCTCTGGGTGACACTGTAGAGGAGGCATTTTACAAGATCTTCCACCTGCAGGCTGCATGTGAGATACAGGTGAGCAGATTCCCCTGGGAAGTGGGCCCAGGGGTGGGCTCTGACGGGCCTGTGGGCAGAAGTGGTAACTCCGTTGACTGTGATTCAGGGAGTCTTTTGATCCCAGCCTTCTAAAAGCCTTGCCCTATTTCTCTGCCTTGGCACCATTCCATCCTTCTAAAGTTTCACATTTAAGGTTAGTTCTGTGGCTTTGAAAAATGTATCAGTATTGTCTAACAACCAATAAATACCCAATTCTTAAGGATCAGTGCCCAGTCTAGGGAGTTGCCTGGGCTCATCAGCTGGACAGTGAGAGAGACTGTAATAAGGCATAGAAAAGTCTTTACCATGCTCATGTTACATGGGCTATACCTGCTGCACCTATGCCCAGCAGACACACAGATAGGTTTTATTTTATTTTATTTTTTGAGTGTAGGGGGTTGGTTTGCAAAGGCCAGGAACATGGTCAAGTCCAGAAAGAGTAGTGGAAAGCAGGCCACTTGGAGTGTTGACGTGGCAGCCTTCACAGCCAGGGCAACCCCAAGTGATGTCCAGGAAACCCGTCATGGAGTCCCTAAATGTGAAGGGATGGAGAAAATAGTGTCAGTGATCACAGAACCCCTAGAGGAGTTGGTGGAGAAGCAGTAGGAAGACAGACAAACCTGTAGTTGTATAGACAACAAGGTGGTATTGGATAAGCCAAGCACACACTTTTCAATGTGGCAGATTGGTCAGGAGCAAGTAGGGGTCCTTGCATAACCCTGAAAAGACCTTATTATCCAGGCTGACCAGGCTCCATCCACCCCGCTCTGGGCTGTGTGCCCTTGGGTAGAGGATTGCCCTGCTCGAGCCTCTGTCTCCTCAACTGTAGAAGTGGAGCCCAGCAGGTCGCTGTGAGGACACAAGGAGGGGTGTTGCTGATGGTATTTTTAGGACTCAACTGACATACGGGAGGGGAGGCCCGTGGCTCCTGTATGAGTCAGCTCTTTGCCCAGCCCCTTGGTGTCCCATCTGCCCTCTCCTGGCTGGCCTAGGCAGAGCAGCACCCAGAGGAAGAGGTCTTTCTCTTGGAGGTACTCTGGGGAGATTGAGATCTGCCAGGAAGCATTGCTCGTGGAGGCTCTGCAGCGGGACCCTTTCAATTGTTTTTAAAGGAATATGTGGTGAGGACAGCTGTGAAGATAATGATGAAGAAGTATTAAAGGCAGTGGTCAGAATAGGTGAAGGGGGACACAGACCCAGCTGGTTCCTTTCTGATGTGATATGGTGCGCACCGCCCCCCTCCCCACCCAATCAAAGATTCTGGCCCTGGGCTCTGACCACTGGCTGATAGAGAATTTGGTGGAGCTGCTGGGATACAGGGAAGCTACTCTCCCTTCCCCACATCTGAACTCTTAAGAGCTGTCCATCTTCTCCTGTAAAAACTTCATCTCTGCAAAGACAGCTTAGCCCTGAAAATGAGTGGAGAGAGATGCCCATGCATCGTACCACCCCACATGGTGAAGTACACCTCTCCCAGGATCCAGACCTCCAGGCTACTGTCCCTGATAGCCCCCGTCCCCCAGCTGCTGTCACTTTCTTTTGAGGACTGCTTTGCTGGGATCTTGTGACAGGACCTCAGGCAATGCAGAGAGATAACTCCAGGCAAGCTCCAGTGGCCTTTTTTTATCCCCCCAGCTGGTAGAGCAGAGAGGTTTCTAGAGGCGGGTATAGAGCTGGAAGATGTGGAAGAAAAAAACAGGAAAGCTTAGAGGAGGCGTGGGTGGATCGGGGCATGAAAGAACCTAGGTAGCAGCAACTGCAGGTGCCGCTGGGAGCGCAGCCCTGGCCAGGTCATTTTTGGGTGAAGCAGCCAGCACTGAAGCTCTGTTTCCACTGTGGGCCAAGTTTTCTCCCTTGGTGACCTTGGCAAACAAGCGAACGTGGCTGTGGTCATGTTAGTAGTTCAAGGCTGAAAGCCTATTCATTTCTCCTAGGGATGGTGTTCTCTCTGCTCCCCATCAATTTGGGGTTCCAGGAAACTGGGTCATCCCCTGCCGAGAGAGGCAGCTCCCTGCTCTGCTAACAGGCAGATGGGAAGAAGCTCAGGCAATTCTTCTCCATCTGCTACCCATCACCATGGAAACCAGGGGAGGAAAAGCTAGGTGGGAGGAGGCAGCCCTTGCAAGGTTGTGGGAATTCTCTCCCTCTCTTCTCCATTAAGGATGGGTCTCCAGGGAATAGCACTTCTCAAAATTCATTCATCAAAACATTTATACAGCACCCCACATGTACCAGGTGTTATGCTAGGTGCTTTAGATCTATTACCTTAAAGACTCCTCACAAGGTAGGTACTGCTATTTTCATTTTACAGATGAGGAAACTGAGGCACAGAGATGATAAATAGCCGTTAAAAGTCACACAGTGCATAAGTGGCAGAACCAGGATTCAAACCCAGGCAGCCTGGTGCCCAGGTCTGTGCCCTTAAACACTACCTGGAGAAGCACTGGCTCTATAGGTCTGTGAGGGGCAGTGGGAGAGGTCTGTCTTCTGCTAGATATGTGCCTTGGATGAGAAGGGCGTAGATAATGTTATTGCTTCCTTCTCTTCACAGGGTGATGGGGGTCACCTGGGAGGGCTGCGTGGCTGACCTCAGAGAATTGTCACAGGGGCATTTGTTAAATGATGAATTTAACACACTCCAAGGTCTGTCCCTGATCCTCTTGGGTGCATAGAGCTGTATTTGTCAGCAGGTTAAATTGGATTTTTTCATTTCCAGAAAAAAATAACTGTCACAAAAATACTGAAAGTTTGTGTAATTAAAGCAGTTTCCCATAACAAGCAGGCTAACATGGGATATCATATCTTACTCAGAATGCAAATATAATAATGTGCAGTGCAAAACACCTGGCTCACTACCTGGAATATTCAAAAGCCATTGTCTCTTTATGTAGCTAGATTTATCATCTAGGAAGCCAAACCCTAACCAATTATATCTGAGTGGTAGATACATGTGGATAAATAGAATGTACCCTTAGATGAGCATGGAATTAAATAAATAAGGGGATGTGTTAGATTAATGAATGTTTTTGGGATCATTCTAAAATTGCCTGCTATATACACACACCTCTCATCCTAATACTCAGAGTCCACTGCCCACAGCCACTTGCATTGCCTTCCTCATGGAGCCTTGACAGTGGGACAGACACTCTAAGTCCGTGGGTGGGAACTCTCACCCCTGCACAGTGCTTGGCTGTACATGTACACGATAGGCATTTTATCTGCCTCCTTTTTCTGGGTTTCCTTGACTGACTAACTCCATTATAGAGAATGCATGCTCCCTTTAGACCTGTGAATCCATCCCATCAGTTTACGACTAGAATTCATGGCTTGGGAGCCAGCCTGTTTCTTTCAAGTGACTTTTTAAAAAATATAGGAGAGGCTAGGCATGGTGGTTCATGCCTGTAATCCCAGCACACTGGGAGGCCAAGGCAGGTAGATTGTGTGAGCCTAGGGTTTGAGACCAGCCTGGGCAACATGGCAGGACCCCATCTCTACAAAAAATACAAAAATTAGCTGGGTGTGATGGTGCACATCTGTGGTCCCAGCTACTCAGGAGGGTGAGGTGGATGGATAGCTTAAGTGTAGGAGGTTAAGACTGCAGTGAGCCGAGTTTGTGTCACTGCATTCCAGCCTGGGCAACAGAGACCCTGTCTCAAAATGAAAAGAAAAAACACAGGAGATATTTCAAACATATAGAAAAATGCAGAGACGAACATAATAGACACCCATACCTACCACTCAGATCAAATGTATTCATAACTTTTGGCTTCAAATTTTGAAGAAACAAAATACTACAGCCAAGAACTGCATTCCTTTCTAGTCTCATCTTCCCTCGATCCTCAGATATAATCACAATTCTAGGTTGGTCTGTATCCCAGGTAACTTTCGGTCTCTGTTTTGTTTGATTCCTAAGGTTTAACACTTGCTATTTCCTTCCTTATAATCTCTAAGAACTGGCATCAGGAAATAAACTAATAGCTGTTTTCTTGGAAATGGGTGCATGCCCATCAAATATGAGTGGCTCTTTCTCAGTTTGGCAGACATATCTGGTCTCTAAGCTCTCCTCTGTGACCCCCATTCTCCCATCATATACAGGAGCATAGATAAGTGCAGGGGACCCGTGTGCACGTGAGCTGAGGGCTCTCTGCTCTTTGCTGCAGGTGTCAGCTCTGTCCAGTGCCGGGGGAGTGGAGAACCTCATCCTCCTGGAGCAGGAGAAGCACCGGCCCCATGAGGTGGGCTCCGTGCAGTGGGCTGGGAGCACCTTTGGGCCTATGCAGAAGAGCCGGCTGGGGGAGCACGAATTTGAGGCCCTTATGAGGATGCTGGACAACCTGGTAGGTCTCCTGCCATTGCCCTTCCAGCCTGTTGAGGCTTAGCCCTCTGGAACCAGGAAGTACAAGGCTTTTGGTGGGCACAAGAACTGCTAGCATCACAGGTCGTTGAAGCCTCATTGATGGGAAATTTGATTTAGAATGCATAGTTATTCTAATAGTAGTTGAATTTTCATAAATTGTGAACTTTGTCATCCCCAAATAAGTGCTGTGGATGTTGTCATATCTGCAGAGTCCTCTGTGAAAAGATGTAGTCCAGTAAAAACCAGGACATAGAGCCTATCTTATATTGGGGCTTTGCTCATACCTGTTATATAGTTAGTTCTGCCTTTCTGTCCAATCTCATGACTCAAATGCAGAAAGCACATAATACTACTGATTTCCTTAATCCTAGGCAGCACCTTTTTAACAATGTCCTATTATAATGAATAAATGAACCAATCAATCATGTAAGGAATTAAACTGATATGTGTCTAGGAGTGGGCTGGCTCTTTAAAGGATGCAAAAAAATTATAAGACATTCTTCCTTCTTCTAAGGGCTAACAGTTTAGCTGATAATATGGAATATAAACAAGTGACAATTTAAGAACAAGAGGAAAGCATATGCAATAAGGAGTGCTAATTGCATAAAAGACTATAACTTCTTAGATTGCTCAGAGAAGTGAAAGATGATATCTTTATAACATTCTATCTGATTCATTTTTCTCATCCTCACTGCTACTGTCTTGGGCCTTCTTTATCATGTCAAGGTTATTGCAATAATTAATAACATTTCTCCTCGCCATCATTTCCTCCAAATCATCTCTACTTTGTTGCTAGGCTGACCATGAGGGCCACTTTATAATGATGAAAGGTACAATCCACAATAAAAATACAACTGCCATTAACATTTGTGTGCTGAGTAATCTATGCCTAAATAAAGCACCATGACTGGATGGTTTCATACAACAATTCTTTCCAACCTTTAAGACACAGGTAATTCTTAAGTTATTTAAACTGTTTCGAAGAGGAATAAAAAAAAGAATACTAAGCCATAATAATTGTAACAATAACTTAGACCAATTGTTCTCTGAATGTTGATGAAAAATGCTGAACGAAAACTAGTATGGTATCAAGCCTAATAATAGAATACTCATATACAATAACTGATGGCTCATTTCTGGAATTCAAGGATGGCTTAATAATATAAATTTATCAATCTGTTAAATGTATTTCATGATACATTTATCAGAAAGCATCAAAGGTTAAAAACTTTTGATCTGTCCAGTATGGTGGCTCACACCTGTATTTGCAGCACCTTTGAAGGCCAAGACAGGTGGATCGCTTGAGTCCAGGAGTTCAAGACCAGCCTTTGCAACATAGTGAGACCCTGTCTCTACAGAAAATACAAAACCTAGCCAGGCATGGTGGCATGTGCCTATTAAACTTTTAAACAAAACAATTATTCTTGGTCATAGCACCATTATTTAATATTATTCTTGAATAATATTGGAATTCAATCCAAGGCAATGAAGCATAAGAGGTATAAATATTGTAAAAGAAAGGAAATTATTATTTACAGATAATATGGTTACATGCTTATAAAGTCCAAAAAAAAAAATCAACTGAAAAAAAAATTAGAAATAATGAGAGCACTTTTACAAGCACCTGATGGGTTCTTCCTGCCCATTACACAAGCAAAAGCAATCATAGAGACCATGGCATTGCAGTAAAGAAAGAGTTTAATTGATGCAAGGCCAGCCATGCCATGCGGGAGACAGACTCAAATCAATCTCACTGAAGCCTCAGAGGTTAGGGATTTTTTTCAAAGGGGGTTTTCAAAGATCCTTGGTCTTAAACTCTTGGGCTCAAGCGATCCACCTGTCTTGGCCTCCCAAGGTGTTGAGATTACAGATGTGAGCCACCGTGCCAGGAAGATTCAAAGACAGTTTGGTGGGTAGAGGGCTAAGGTATGGATGCTGCTGACTGGTTGGGGATACAATCATAGGAGTGTGGAATGTGGTCCTTGTACACTGAGTCTGCCTGTGGGTGGGAGCACAGGACTGACTGAGTCCCAGGGTCATCCAGTTGTCAGAAATGCAAAAGCCTGAAAAAGTATCTCAAAAGGCCAATCTTAGGCTCTACAATAGTGATATTTACAGGGGTAATTGGGGAAGTTGCAGATCGTGTGACCTCTGGAATAATGGCTGGTAATTATTTAACTATGCCTACATCTTGGTAAAATTCAGGCCCCTCTCATCTTCTTAACTTGGTGGTCTTTCCTTAGTTTTACAAGGGCAGTTTAGTTTTTGGGAGGGGCTATCATCATTTACACTATAAACTAAATTTCTCCTGAAGTTACCTTGCTGACATCCAGCAATGAGCAAAGCCAGCCAGCTTGTGAGGCTAGAAGCAAGATGGAGTCAGCCATGTCATATCTTACTTCCTTATCTTACTGTCATAATTTTGCAAAGGTGATTTCAGTTTAAAGTGGTCAATTATGTAAATATATACAAAAATCGGTAGTTTTTGTATCTTATCATTAACTACTTTGAAAATATAATGTGAGAAAATAATCCTATTTGTAAATGGAACACAATCATAAAACATTAAAAAGCAGAATCCATTTTCTTAAAACCATAAATCTTTATTAATAGACATCAGAGAAAACCCAAAGTCAGTGAAGAGCTATAATTTATTCTTGTTTAGAAAGCTTCAATAGTGTAAAGAAGTTACTTCCCCAAAATTAATCAATAAACTCAATGTAGTTCTTTCAAAAATGAGGAAAGGTATGAGGACTTGACAAAATGTCCTTCTATGTGAAATTCAGGATGGCTAGGACAATGCTATAAAAAGAAAAGTAATTAGGAATACTAATTCCACCTTATGGCAAAGTGTGATCAAACTTTAGCAATTAAATGGTGTGGCACTAGGAGAATGGGTGTGCAAATCAACACAACAGCTTAGAGAATCCAGAAATAGATCCAAAATATAATATAACACAGGAAATGCAGGTACTTTATAAATCAGTGGGGGAAAGATAGACTACTAGCCATCTGGGAAAAAAAAAACTAAGGCAGATTGCTACTTCCTTTATTTCAACAAGATAAATTCCTGGTTTATCAAAATGGTAAACATAAAAAGTGAACTCATAGGGGTATTAAAAAACATAGATTTATGTTTTTGATTTCCTTGTGTTAGGGAAGACTGTCAAGCATGGCAGAAAAGTCTGCAATCATGACAAATATTGATAGATATGATATAAAACAATTCAAAGCTTGCATTTCTATAAACCACTCCCCCACCATAAACAAGGTAAAAGACAAAATATGGAGGGAAGTATTTTCAGTATCTCTGATAGCAAAAATATTAATATTCTTAATGTACAAAGAGCTTACAAATCAATGTGAAAAAAAGAAACATCAATAGAAAAATGGGCTGAGAACATAAACAATTTACAAAGGAAAATATTTAAGTAGCCATTATATGTAATAGGAAATATCCATTTTACTAGTATCAAACATACATGGATACACTTGTGTATGCATAGAGATATGACCCCTAGAGACAACCTGGAAAGGTTTTTAGTGGTTGTCACTAGGGGTGAGATTTGCATAACATTCCATTTTTTCCTTTTTTATTTTGCTTAATTTTTTTCTACATGGATCTGTATTTCCTTTACTATCAGAAAAATACCTTAATACCATTTTAATTTTAAAATAAAAGAAGACAAGGAGAGCTGAATATTGCTCCAATAGCTGCCAAGATTCCAGAACGTTTGTTCTCTCTGAAAAGCAGTCAGCTCCAGCTCACAGGGACGTGGCCTTGCTTAGGAGACAGGAATGTTCTTGAGTCTGATTTCAGGGTTCCAAGAAGGAAATTGTTAAGAAGCTTCAGAGTCAAGGAAGAGAAGGGGTGACTGTTAAATCAGCTGGAAAGCTTTTCAAAATCCTGTAGCCTGGGCCATGCCGTGATCTGATTAAACCGACAACTCTGCAGCAAGGCCCAGGCATCAGTGTTGTGTGACCCTCCCTCAGTAATTCCAGTGCATAGACAGGGCTGGGAGCCACTGGACCAGAGGAAATCTGGCTCCATTTGGATGAGGAGCTTTGTCTGTCTGATCCACAAAGGTCTAGGGATTTTCTCAGCCCTAATCACAGAGGACTTGTTGGGGTAAAGAAAGAGAAGGACTGGGGGACCAGGAGAAGGGAACGGTTCTGAAATATACCAGAAGAGTGGCAAGCCAAGATTGCTTAATGGAGATTTGGGTATAAATGAAGAGTCCTTTAAACAGAGGGAGGCAAAGTCTGTGTGCATGTATGTACATGTACAGGCCTTTTTTCTCACCCCGTAAGTGGTTCTATTTTTGTCTTTTTAGGGCTACAGAACAGGCTACACGTACCGCCACCCCTTTGTTCAAGAGAAAACCAAACACAAAAGTGAGGTGGAGATTCCAGCCACAGTCACAGCCTTCGTGTTTGAGGAGGACGGCGCCCCGGTACCTGCCCTGCGACAGCACGCCCAGAAGCAGCAGAAGGAGAAGACCCGCTGGCTCAACACGCCCAACACATACCTGCGGGTCAACGTGGCCGATGAGGTCCAGAGGAGCATGGGCAGCCCCCGACCCAAGACCACGGTAAGAGGGAGCCCAGGACAGACCCAGGCAGAGAGGGGCAGGCTGCATTTGCGGGGCAAAGCAGCTTTAAAAAGGGAACAGAGCAAACTTCTGCCCCAGGTTAGTGGCATTCTCTTTGGGCTTCCTATTGGGCATGTGGGGACAGGTGCTCAGGCCCACTGAGCCCCTGACCACTTCTTCCTTGCACCTCTGCACTGAGTTTTTGGGTCTAAGGAGCAGATTTCTCCAGAGGGCAGTTGGACCAGGCACATGACCCAGAACCAGTTGATTTGTGCTGCTTTCTCCCACATCCACAGGGGGCTTCTGGGTAATTCAAGGGAGGAGCCTTTAATGTTGGGATTGCAGATCTGATGCACGTTCAGCCCAGGAGGTGGGCTGGTAGCCGCTTTCTATGTAGTTACCTTTTCTCTCCCTCTCCCCACCCACAGGCTCTCAATTTTTCATTAACATAAAAGTAGCCAATAGCCAAATAGAATACCTCTTCATAAAACAATATGACACTCTCCAAACTCAAATTGAGTTACCTAATCCTGAAGCCCAAGAGGTTGCCTGTGTGTTAAAGCTGGTTCCCAAGGTTCTGATCCCAGCTCTCAGACATTCTTTATGGCTGACCCTTGGCCTGAGGGCCTTCTTTGGTAACTGGGTCATCTGTTGCCCATCTCTGCTCCTGGAGACAGACATCAAAGAGGCCCAAGAAGAGAGAGTGTCTATGAGTAGGCTTGCTGACCTTCCATGCAGGCCGGTGGGCCCAGATCTCATGGGTGGACCACCGGGGAGGACGCATGGGCCTGTTCGCTCACCTCAGCCCATGGCCTTGTGTTTGTGCAGTGGATGAAGGCTGACGAAGTGGAGAAATCCAGCAGTGGCATGCCAATTCGCATTGAAAACCCAAACCAATTTGTGCCTCTCTATACAGACCCGCAGGAAGTGCTGGAGATGAGGAACAAGGTAAGTGGGGGCTGTTTATCTCTCTCTTTTCCCACATGAGGGAGGGGTCTCAAGTCCTGCAAACAGGAGCTAAGGTCCCAGGATGTGCCTGACTCGCTGATATCTCAGATATCTCACAGGAAAAAGAAATCACCATTGTTTGACCATATCCCAGGTGCCGTGCTAAGTGCTGTACTTATGTGGTTCCGTAACTTTTTACCTAGAGCAGGGCTTGCTTACACATCAGCTGTGTCTGAAAGGCCTACCCACAAATTGAGTTTTAATTAATTTTATACCATTTTCCTTTTGCCTTATTTTCAATATCTCAAGATTGCTGTGTTTGTTTCCGGAACTTTGCCTGACAGTTCACTTGTATATATTTTCAAAGTTACTTTAAAACTGCAGCTGTAGCAGGCACCTCTAACAGGTCAGATCACTCACAGGACAGTGGTGCAGTGTGTGAGCCTGTAGCACTTGTTAAAAGTTTAAGATTCCTGGGTCACCCTCCTCTACTGCCCTCCCTCCCTCCCTGCTCCCCCCGAGACATTCAGTTTCAGTAGGTGTGGGAGGCCTAGAATCCATATTTAAAACAAATTCCTCACGCCTGTAATCCCAGCACTTTGGGAGGCCGAGGCAGGAAGATTGCCTGAGGTCAGGAGTTCAAGACTAGTCCGGCCAACATAGTGAAACCCCGTCTCTGCTAAAAATACAAAAAAATTAGCTGGATATGGTGGTGTGTACCTGTAATCCCAGCTACTTGGGAGGCTGAGCAGGGGAATTGCTTGAACCAGGGAGGTGGAGGTTGCAGTGAGCCAAGATTGTGCCATTGCACTACAGCCTGGGCGACAGAGCAAGACTCTGTCTCAAAATAAAATAAATTCCTCAGGGACTTCTTAGGATCGACTATACTTTTCAGCTCCTTCTGAGTTCATGAAAATCTGGTGCTTTACATAAATTACTAATTAATCCTGGAACAGACTTGGAGGTCCCCCATTAGAGTGCAATAATTGAATTAGGATAGGAGATGGGCTCCTATACCACTGGACCTTTTAGACCCCAGGACACCAGAACGTCCCCCCTGAAACTCTGCACCGACCCTGAACAGCCAGCTCACTCTCCCTCTCCACTTTCCTCACAGATTCGAGAGCAAAACCGACAAGATGTGAAGTCAGCGGGGCCTCAGTCCCAGCTCCTGGCGAGCGTCATTGCCGAGAAGAGCCGAAGCCCGGTACAGCAGACGCTGCCCCTGACTGGCGGGGAAACATGTTTGCCTTCGGGGTCTTCTGTGCCTGGGGCTGGGCTGCAGGACCCCTGAGTCCTCATGCCCACCTTCCCCTGTGATCTTGGGTGCTGTTGCTCTTGCTGCAAAATGGAGGCCCACCTCACAGGGTGCTGTGAGGACTGGGGAGGACAATGTCTGATGGCCCCTGAGGGCACCGGGCGGGGGAACAGCAGCCCAGCCTGCCCGCAGGAGTGATGCAGCCCCGCCATGGAACTCCACTCTGTCCTTCCTTATTACCCTGCGAAGTGGGGACTTGTAGGCTTGGGGCTGGAGACTCCCAGGTGCCCCTGGTGTGCCCAGCCCTGAGTGTCTCTGACCTCTGTGCCTGGATATGCTGTCATCCAGCCAGAGCTCTGGAAAGATGATCATGTACCCGTAGAGAGGAGGTCTGTAGACGGGACCCATGCTCCTACAGGATGGGAAGGGACAACACTGTCCACACAAACCCACATTGAGTTAGAAAGTATTGTCATTGTTTCTGTGCTTGAGATAGAACCGTGTTTTGTCTAGTGCTTAGCAAAAGGGGTAAAGTTCAGGATGCTGGCATGCGTTTGAAATCCCTGCTGCTCTTTGCAAGGTAGCAACAGGCATAGCATTTTCCTTAGCAGTAAGAATTGGGGAAATACAGGAAATGTTCCTCTCTGCAGGGCAAATTGTGGTGATGCAAGGACTTCAGGTCAAGACTGCACCCTGCAGCGTGGGTGCCCATTGGCAAGAGAAGTGTGAAAGTTGCATCATCACACCCACTTCCCCCCAACCCCAACCTAGCCAAGTTGGGGAACACTGAACATTCCATAGGGTCAAGGATAGAAATAGCCATGTTCTGTAGGGAGGTGAGAGTTCAGTACAATGAGCAAAATGGTTAAAAACAAACAGAAATCTCCCCTGACATTTATACCAAGTGCCCTTCTCGGAGTCCCTCTTCTTGGGTTTTTGGTTTTGGATTCTCCGTTGACTCCATGATTCCCTACATTACGCCTGCTGTGACCTCCCTTTTGGAAGGGGCCCAGGGGCCAGAAGACCTGGTGGGCCAGGGCCAGTAGGACTGGCTTGCTCCAGGCTCACCTCCCTTTGGCTTCACTCTCTTTGCTTCTCAGCTTCAGAGTGCTGCATCCTCAAAGGCCAAGATGAGGCTGCTGAATTAGGAAAAAGGGCTGTGGGGTCTAAATTTTAGTCCCTATCTTGGGCCAGAGGAGTCAAAGAATTCCTGAAGCTTATGCAAGGGCTGGCGGGTCAGCTCCCCAGAGCCAGGGGCTCCACAAAGGTGGCAAAACCCAGTGATTTTGCCAGTATCCCTTCAGGGACCTGCGGTACAGGCAGGTTGAAGATCCGAGACTCAGGAACCTTGGCCCCTTTGTCACTTAAGACTGTGTGCGAAACAGGACTAACAGTTTGGACTGAGAGCACTGAAGCTGCTGTGTGTTTTGCATTGACTTAATGCTGTGCGTTGTGGCTTGCACTGCTGTGGGGACGGGCGGGGAGGGCAGTGGTGGGGAATGGCTGGCATGAAGTTTGCTTGAGCCAATGCTATGCTTGCTGGGCTTTGGCTGACTGACTTTGGGCCACCAACTGTATTTGCATAGTGATGGCTTGGAAGTGTCCATAGAAGGGACTGCAATAAAGGTGTGTCTTCCTTCTGCTCGGGAGCATCCTTTGATTTTATTTCAGGGCAGACTGTGGACCCCTGTATTCATCCAGCCAGTTGCAAAATCTGGGTCTAAGGGTGAGGTAGCAATGGGGAGGAATGAACAACCACTGCCCCAAGGCCCTGAGCTGTTTCCAAGGAGCTGCATGCCACGCTATCCCTAGCAAGACTGCTTGCAGCCACATGAATCTAAAAGGAAGCTGGGGCCTGCGCCCCAACCACGGCGTTCAGAGAGAGACACACCCTCTGTGGTTAACTTTCAGTCTACAGAGAGCCAGCTGATGTCCAAGGGTGACGAGGATACCAAAGACGATTCAGAGGAGACGGTGCCCAACCCTTTCAGCCAACTCACTGACCAGGAGTTGGAAGAGTACAAGAAAGAGGTGGAGAGGAAGAAACTAGAACTTGATGGTAAATGACCCTGAGGCACCCTTGCTTCCAAATCCCCCAGGGTGAAGGGGAGAGCTCAGGACCACCAAAAGAGGACTTTTCTGCCCCAACAACAAAGAATATTCTTATTACCATGGTTCCATTAATCACAATAATGCCCTTCATTGCGCAGTTCCTAACAATTACTTGGTGCCTTCATGACCTCACTTAACCCTCTCACCAGGTATAAACAAATTAATACTTGTATTGTGCTTAGAGAAGTGCCTACAGACATGGCTTAGGCTGGTAAACACCAGATACATTTTAGCTATAATAAGGTAGTGATAATAGTCATAATTATTATTTCCTACCAGGTCTAGTATAAGCCTTTTGGCCTGGCAATCAAAACCCTCCACCAGCTGACACCTTTACATGTTTTTCTCACTCCTTTATTTCAGAATCTTGAGTGAAGCCCATCTCTCTGTGTTGACTCCCAAATATTCACTTACAGTAGTAGCTTGTATGCCCTTGTTCCTACCTTTGTCTCTTCCTGGCATGCTTCCTTTTCTCGGCTAGCCTGGTCCAGTCATCAACACTTCAGGCTCCATCACCTTCTCTACTCTACCCAAATTGAGCTGTCCCTTCTCTTTGCTTCCTGAGCTCTTGGGGTCTGAGACACATAGTTCAGCTTTTGGTTGTGTCCACTGGGCTAGACTGTCACTGTCTCAGAGCAGGGTCTTCCACCATCTCCCATCCTCACCCCGAGTCAGCCACCTTCTTGGGCACAAAGCAGCTACTTTAAAAACCCTTGCTGACTGGGCATGGCCTATAATCCCAGCACTTTGGGAGGCCAAGGTGGGTGGATCACTTGAGGTCAGGAGTTTGAGACCAGCCTGGCCAATATGGTGAAACCCTGTCTCGACTAAAAATATAAAAATTACCCAAGCGTGGTGGCAGGAGCCTGTAATCCCAGTTACTCAGGGTGTTGTGGCAGGAGAATCGCTTGAATCAGGAAGGGGGAAGTTACAGTGAGCTGAGATGGCACCACTGCACTCCAGCCTGGGCGACAGAGTGAGACTCTGTCTCAAAAAATAACAACAACAACAACCAAAAAAACAAACAAAACCCTTGCTGGCTTGCTTTGAGCTCTAATGTGCTCATTGAAAAGTAGGTAGAAGAACATGGCGCTTTTTATCCCTAGGGATTGTTTGGACAGAAAATGTAAATTCAATGAGTTAAACAATAGTTACATGCAAACAAATCGTGGATGTTTTTAAGGGGAGTCAGCCAAAAGAAAAAGAAAGATAAATAAGGGGCATCGGTGGTTGTGGATCCACCTGTTGATGTGCTCTGTGCTCATGACACAAAGCTCCTGGCTGGTTCTCTACAGAGACAGGACAGGAACAAGAGCCAGGCTCTTGTCCGGCCATGTGGGCGTTCTCCTGCAGTCTGGTCTTCCACATCTGGAGTAACATATTGGTAGATGTGTTTCAATGAAGGAAACAACATGATTCCACCTTCTCCCATCGGCCTTCCTGGGGAAGTAGCAGAAATTTTAAAAGGTCAGCGGGAGAAGCTAACTTCAGCCAGAAGGTTCATTATCAGCTAGGAGGATTGATGACCAAATAGAAAAAAGTAATTTTTAGAAGGCTTTATTTCTCTGCCCATCTCTTCTCTGTTTGACCTCTGTCCTGAGGTGGTTTTCTGTTTTTTTCAGGCGAGAAAGAAACCGCCCCAGAAGAGCCTGGCTCACCTGCAAAGTCTGCACCTGCTTCTCCAGTGCAGAGCCCAGCGAAGGAGGCAGAGACAAAGAGCCCTGTAGTCTCTCCTTCCAAGTCTTTAGAGGGTGAGTCCAGCTGAGCAAGCTGGGAGGGAGGGACAGGGGTGAATATGCAGGCTGGGAAAGTGCCCTGCCTTCCACCGGTGTTGCCCCTAATCCAAAAATCTTTCCCTTCTGCTGTTTCTAGGGAATCAGAAATAGGGGTTATCAAGTTGTACCTTGTTTCATTCACAAGCTATACCACTACACCTTGCAGCTTAAGCCTAATGTAAGCAATGAAGAATAAGTTACTGGCTGGCCCAGTGAAGTAATAAATAAGTTACTGGCTGGCCCCAGCTCTTTGCCCCAACTCAGACACGGCTGGGACTGTTGGGCCTTTCCAGATACACTAGCCGCTTTCGCAGACTTTAACGTGCATAGCGATCACCTGGGGATCTTGTGAAAATGAAGATTCTGCTCATTAAGTCTGAGATGTGGCCTAAGATGCGAATTTCCCAGGTGAGGGTAATGATGTCATACTCAACCTTAACTGCACATTGGAATGACCTGGAGAGCTTTAACAGTCTCAATTCCTGGATCTCACCCCTAGCTTTTCTGAGTTAAAGAAAACTCAGCAAAATCTGGAGTTGGGTGGGTTGAGGAGTACAGCCTGGAGTTTTCACATCTCTCCAGGGGAATCTAAAGTGTGGTCCAGGTTAAAAACAGCTTCAATAGAGAGATACTACCTTAAAGAACTGAGTTCTAGGCCCAACTGAACTGCTAACTAGTAATAACTGCTAATTTTAGCAAATCAGATAGCATCTCTGCCTCAGTTTTGTTGACTATCAGATGAGGCTACTAATATATTCCCTTTTTATACTTGTATAAGGGAAGTGTAGGTGAAAACATACTTTGAAAGAGTAAAAGCAGGACTTTAAGATGTAATTATGGTTATGATTAATAATATACATAAAGTGGATAATAATTATAGTTCATGGCCACCTAAATCATAAGTATCTTTACTGAGTTCCTGGAATCACTCCAGGGCATGAACACTTCTTCTCAGGTCACCTGGAGACCCCCACCAGACAGAGCTGGCCCACCAGCCAGAGAGCAGAACCTGGTGGCCTGTTGGAATCTTCTCCCTCCTGGGTAGAACAGCCACACATGTGGATTCCGATAGAATCCCTCAGCCCTGAGCTCCCTCCACAAGCAAGTTACTGCCTCATGTGCAGGCCCAGCATTGCCAGAGGAAACCCATCTGCTTGAGGCCAGGGCCCCAAGCGGATGTCCCTGACTGTTGTGTTCATTGTGTCTCACCGTGGTGTTGTCAACTGTCTCCACAATGTCTTCCTTTCTCTTCCCATTTGTGCCTTCATCAAAGGAGTTTCCTCCGATTCTGAATACTTGTCTCTGTAGTAAGTATAGAGAGGCTGTTTACTAACTCACTGCAACAATTGCAATGGGGGAGGGAGGATTTTTTTTTTTTTTAAAGAAATCAATTTCTCCCCAAGTTTTTCTTTTGCGACTCACAACTCTGCCTTTGGGAAGTTTCCCGGCTGTAAAATTCATGACCAATTCCACATGCACTATGCATGGACTAGGCTTCTCTGTGGGACATGTGGATATACACACAGGGGCTGCACACATACCCAAACACGCAGGCACACATGCTCAGAAGCAACAAGCCCCCAAGAGTTTGCAAGCAGTGGGGTCAGCTCTCCAGCACTCCCAGTGGTAGAGTGCTTATGGCTCTCAAGCGCTCACTCCCACCTCTTTTTCTAATGTACCTGCACCTCAAAGGAGCCTGTGGCCTCGTCTAGGCTTTGGGCCAGAGCCTGAACTGCCTTATAAGGATGCATAGAGGGCCTGGCCTGCTAAGGTCTTCAGGACATGTGTTCCAGCTGCAGGAATGAAATCCAGGGCTGGAGAGGAGGCTCATGGAGGAGTGGGACAAGGGGCAGGAGGGGTGTGCAATGGGTGGGGTAGCTGTTTACCCACTGCCTGACATTTTACATCCTATAGCAGGATTCTTCCTTCTTCCCCTGGAAGGGCCCACTGTTGAGTTGTTAGGAAAGTTATCTTGAAGATACTTCCCATAACCCACTTCCTGTAACAGACAGAGAGCTAGGGAGCATGGTACCTTGGAGCAGACCCTGCATGGCGAGGACACAAGCTGTAAATGGGCGGGGAGCCTGGTGTGAAGCCTTGGCCAGGCTGCTTACAGGCTTGCCCAGCTCATGGGCAGATAGGGCTAACCCACCAGGCAGCCTCTGCTCTTTCACATCTAGCTCACCTGTCAGATCAGGGATGGCTTTTTCCAACCATTGCCACCATGTCCTCAAATCCTCTTATGCTGTGTCACCTCAGTGTCACTCCTTATCTGTCTACCTGACTCCTACCCCATCAGCCTTTCTGAAGGCCGGCCATCAGAGAGAGCCTTTGCATCTGGCCATCTGTGCTATCACCTTCTCTTTAGCTCCTGTCGGACCCCCGTCCCAGCTCATCTCATCCTCTGCTGAACCCTCAGGGCACTGGCTATGCCTGCAAAGAAATAATCCTGTATTTGACATCACATGATCAGCTCTGCCACTAATTAATCTAGCCATCTCAAACAAGTCACTTAAAAACACTGCTGGATGGGAATAGTATGAATTTTTGCCTTTCCTAACTAGGCCACAGCAAGTTGTCAGGATAAAATGAGCTACTGAATATAAAAGCACTTAGTAATGTGCTTTACGTAAGTTAGTCCTTTTTATCTACCATGCTCTCTAAATTGTAAGAGCTAATACACCACTTGACGTTTTAAGCCACTAAGTTTTAGGGCAGTTTGTGTTGCAGGAATAGGATTTGATTGAAGTCATGGTGTATAATAAGAACTAGTTTTATGGAAATTATTTCTTCTGTGAGTTGACTGGCGTTGACAGGGCTTAGCTGGATGAGTCTTCTGATGGATGTGATATCCACTGAGGGCTGCAGTCAGCAGGGAGCTTGACTAAGCTAGAACTTCCAAGGTGGTGCACTCACAGGCCTGGTACCTTGGCTGGGGCAGCTAGAAGGCTGGGCTCAGCTGGGAAACTTAGATAGCTGGGTGTCTGTCTGTCTGTCTCTGTCTCCCTCTCCTGTATGATCTCAGGGCCCACCCATGAGTCCTCTCTACATGTTTTCCATCAGGAGAGTTGGGCTTTATACATAATGGTATAAGGCTCCCAAAACTGTAAAAATAGAAGTTGCCAGGCTTTCTTAAGTCTTTGGCCAGAGGCCTGCTCTGGCACTTCCACTGCATTCTATTGGTTTTGCCAGCTACAGGGCCAGCCCAGATTCAGTGTGGAAGGGGACTACAGAAGCCCGTGGATAATGGAGGCACAGCTCGTTGGGGTCATATTTGCACACAAGCTGTACCAGATACTGAAAGTATATTTGGGTACTTAGAGGAGCATTTATATTCCGGCTGTGGTGAGTGGATGGGAGTCACAGAGTCCATGGCACCCATTTATGAGAAGCTCTACTTTCTTTTTTATAAGTGGTACTCTCTCAGTTTTGGCGGGGAGGTAAAAGTTAGAGAAAATACAGCATTCTAAACAATGCTTCTCAATATGTGGTCACTGGGCCTTGTATCAAAATTACCTGGGGACTTATTAAAAGTATCTATTTCTTGGCCCACCTTCGGTTTCAGTTTATTGTGGGGACAACACTAGGAAGCTGCAGTTTCACAGGCTCCCTGGGTGATTCAGACACTGATGTTTGAGAATTTAAACCCAGACAGAAACTCTGTTGCAAACCTCTGCATGGCCAGCATCCAGGTCATCCGTCAGCCATGGGCAGCTCAGTCTGTTGCTCTTCTTCCCCTCTGCTTTGTTCTTTGAGCACCGTGGGCCTTTTTGACTGTTGCTGCATGAGCACCCAGCCCTAGTGTCAACATAGGACATTTTTTTTCCCAAGGTCTTTAATGAATCTCTCTATGGCCTCTCTATGCAATGGTGTGGCACTGCCTTTTCAACAGGGAAATAAAAGCAGTACATGGCAGTGACCAATTCTTCATGCGTTTGGAATATAGGTCAGGATCAGTCTGATTGACCTTGTGTTCTGAAGTGCATCAGCAAATCCTGTTTTGAGGCCCTCTACTGGTATCTCTCCTGCTGCAAAGAGAGGGCTTCTCAAAGCTGGGGGGCTTGAGGCAAGAGATCATGTGTTTGACCCTGAGATGTTAGCAGTCCAGGGAAGGAAAGGCAGCCTTGCTCCTTCAGTTAGGCAAGGTCCATATTTGTTCAATGCACAGCTGCATAAGAGCCCAGCTGCTGAGCTGACACAAGGCATCCTCTGTGGAGCCTTTACCTGCCCTTACTTGGCAAATGTCAGCAGCAGTAAACATGGCATGAGCATGTTGTCACTGAGCTGCATGATGGTTTTCAGAGGAGTAAAAGACAGAGTTTCTGTCCTGAATGGTGTACTTGGGCGATGAATAGACTCTTAAAAAAGATAAATGACACACATAAGTGTAAAATGAATATATGAGCAGTGTGTTTAGAGGAAGGTGAGCTCATTGTCCAATGTCAGGGGAGACTGTACAGAGACAGTGTGACTGGAGCCAGACCTTGGATAGGTACATGCTTGGAGTGGCAGAGAGGAGTGGAATGGGCTGTGCAGGGGCGGTACCTAGGAAGCTGGGGGAACTGGCATTCCTGGAAGGGTTCTCCAGAGAAATAGAACCAACAGGATATATAGAGAGATAAGAGGAGACTTACCAGGGGAATTGCCTCATTATGGAGGCTGAAGAGTATGTTGTCTCCAAGCTGGAGAACAGGAAAGCCAGTGGTGTAACTCAGTCTGAGTCTGAGGCCTGAGGACAGGAGAAGATGGGTATCCCGGCTCAAGAACAGGTAGAATTTGCCCTTCTTTCAGCTTTTTGTTCTATTTGAGAGGGCTCTAAATAGACTGGATGGTGTCCAACCATGTTGTTGAGGGCAGATCTTCTGTATTCAGGCTACTGATTCAAATACTAATCCTGGCCTGATGCGGTGGCTCACCCCTGTAAGCACTTTGGGAGGCTGAGGAGAGTGGATCAGCTGAGGTCAGGAGTTTGAGACCAGCCTGGCCAATATGGTGAAACCCTGTCTCTACTAAAAATACAAAAATTTGCTGGGCATGGTGGCACACACCTGTAATCCTAGCTACTTCAGAGGCTGAGGACAGAGAATCACTTCAAACCGGGAGGTGGAGATTGCAGTGAGCCAAGATTGTGCCATTGCACTCCAGCCTGGGTGACAAGAGTGAAATTCTGTCTCAAAATAAAAACCAAAGCAAAACAAACGCTAATCCCTTCCAGAAACACCCTTACAGACACACCCAGAAATATTGTTTTACCAACTATCTGGGCATCCCTTACCCAGTCAAGTTGATACATTAAAATTAACCACCACATGGTCATTGGTGGCCAAGAGACACCCAGTGGTTGGAGGCTGTGGGCTAGTGAGAAATGGAGTCGGAGAGGCAGAGTGTTCAAACCAGCTCTGCACCTCCCACAGAAGCCCCCTCCTCCTCTGGCCTCTGGAAGCCTTTTAGCCCTTTGTCTCCCAATGCACAGGGTCCGGGTGTGGACCCTGACTTCTCAATCCAGTCTTGTTCCCATCACCTGTTCCCCCCAATGCTCCTGTCTCTCCCCTAGCTTTCCAGTCACCATCCTGGGACAGAGCCCCCATTTTCCAGCTTCCGTCCTACTCTACTCACTCCCACAATATCCCCTATTCCCAGAGCTCCAAGTTCCCCATTCAGGAGAGAAAGCCAGAGGTTCTTCTTAGAAGAGGCTGGAAGTTGAGTTCTCATCCCACCCTAGTTCCTGGGGCCTCTCTCAGCCTAGTCTTCAACCTAACTGTTAACAGAGGAGTGGTCTAGGCTCTCAGAGCCTGTCCGAAGTACTTTCCAGGGGCCTAATACATGTTCATTTCTGGAGCCCTGTCACTTCTCTTGGCCAATGGACCCTCCAGTAGTCTCTGACTCTATAGTTGAAGGAGTGGTGACCTTAATTAGGAACTTGGCTCCTCCAAGCCCCATTTTTCATTTGCCATGACTCCTCAAACAATTCATGATGTAGAGCCTCTCTGAATCATGGCAGATCCACTATCTGTGGCCCCTACTTTCTACATGGTAAGAAGAACCTTGATTGTTGCTTTCCTAAACCAGACACACACCAGGGCCTGAGGCTATTGATTAGGTTGACAGCAGGGCAGGTGTGGGCAAAGGGACATGGATGAGGGGCATGGTTGAAGGATGCCATCGGAGTGAGGATACTCATTGCCACCAGGCAGGAAATGACACTTGAACAGAAAGGGAGAGCCCCTCTTATCCATAGTTGTCTTCATGAAGCCAGAAGGCAAGTGCCCAAACCATCTTAGAGGAGAGCACCAAGGGTCAAGCTTGAGAAATGCGTCCTAATGTGTCGTCCAGGTGAGGGCCCTGCAGTGAGGATCTGGATGGAAGTTGCAGAGCCATGGAGTTACAAGAGGCCAGGGAGATGAGAGGGAGGGCCAGGGCAGCAGGCACAGGAGACCAAGGCTAGCACTCAGGAATGGTGTTCATTTACATGAGTAGATCCAGTTCTGCTCAGAAGGCTCATGCTGGAATAGACCAGAAAAGATGATGTGATGGTATTGGCTTGGTTAGAATAAATCCATTCACATATTCATTTATTTGCTTAAGCTTTCAACCATTCATGGATTCCACAGACCTTTTCTGAGTGCCTTGTGTGAGCTAGTTACATAAGGTCATTAGATACAGTTTTGCCCTAATTTATTTCAGTTTTGAAGGGGGAGGAGATAGACGTAAAAAACAAGTGTGGGCTGGGTGTGGTGGCTCACGCCTGTAATCCCAGCACTTTGGGAGGCTGAGGTGGGTAGGTCACAGGTCAGGAATTCGAGACCAACCTGGTCAACCTGGTCAACATGGTGAAACCCCGACTCTACTAAAAATACAAAAATTAGCTGGGAGTGGTAATGCGCTCCTGTAGTCCTAGTTACACAGGAGGCTGAGGCAAGAGAATTGCTTGAACCTGGGAGGCGGAGGTTGCAGTAAGCCGAGATTGCGCCATTGCATTCCAGTTCTGGACAACAGAGCAAGACTCCATCCTGGGAAAAAAGCAAACAAACAAATGTGATTGTTTTGTAGATGCTGTGATGGAAGTTTAGATAGCAGAGGCAGAAAGGAAGGAGTGATAAGCTCTACCTGGAAGTGGGAATGAGGATCAGGAAAGACTTGAAGGAAGAAGTAGCACTCAATCGATTCATTATATGGAATGAAGCCTGGGGACACAGAGGAGAGAGAAGGGCCTTGCAGAAGGGAATAGGCTGGGATGACAGTGAGAGGTCCAGGGACCAGCAGCTTTGTATGGCAAAAAGCAGGTGAAGTGGGAATAGGGGAGTGGACAGCCTGGTTTGTGGCATTCAAGAGTACTGCCAGGTGATGGCCACAGGATTACAGGGCAGGATGGAAGGGGACACTGGATGAGGATGACAGAATGTGAGCTGGGCGTGGGAAGACTGGGAGCAGTGGCCAGGGTCTTTGGTACCAAGAGGGAGCTGGTGCTCTGCAGTGGTCTGGGGGTGAGGGGGCACTTTGAGTTGCCCAGCAGTGTCAGGGCTTATGGAAGACTGTTACAGGGAGATCTGGCCCAGGTAGTTCACTAGTTCACTCTAGCTGTCCACAAGTTACCCCACTCTGTCCCACCCTCCATGGAACCATGCACTTCCCCAGACTTCACCCCTGTTAAGAGTCCAGGCTTTTCCTAAAACCAAGTCCTTCACCCACTCCCTCTGTAACACTGATTATATCTTCTATATCACCCACATTCCCTTACAACCCAGCATGCCGGATTCCTTCTTGTGATGTGGCAGCACAGACATGCTACATTCATATGTGCACATCACACGCACACACCACACAGGTGTGTCACATGCTCACTCACACACTCACATTCACACCCTTGAATATGCTCATGTGCACTCACACACTTGCACATACAAACACATTTGTAGATGCTCATTCCCACACTCATATGCCACTTACTGTCATACACATTGATTTGCACATGCTCACATCACATACACCACACACGCTCACTCACACACACTCATGGCAAACACACAAACTTATTTACATACT
Source organism: Plecturocebus donacophilus (assembly GCA_004027715.1). Classification (NCBI taxonomy): domain Eukaryota; kingdom Metazoa; phylum Chordata; class Mammalia; order Primates; family Pitheciidae; genus Plecturocebus; species Plecturocebus donacophilus. The sequence goes on from PVKP010010180.1 coordinate 26,137, forward strand.
CAGTTACACACTCACACCTCAAACACACAACTTGCCTGCTCACATACACCCTTGCACACCCTCACACATGCTCACACCCTTGCACACCCTAACACTCACACACTTGCAACCCGCACTCATACATTCCTTTCAGTTCACATGGTGAGGAGAAGTGGAACCACAAGTTGGTAAGCCGAGGTCTCCCCACCATCGTACGGTGTTCCTCGGCCTTCTTAGCTGTACAGAGGAGAGGAGGGGTACCGGATGATGTTTACCTTGCTTTCTACTTTTCAGTCTGTGGTTTTACAATCTCCCCAACCCCCACCCCACTCAGGCATCTGAAAGCTTCTGTGGAAGCAGGGTTGGGTGAGAGTGGGGAAGGGGGAGAAAGGGTGGCAGGAGGGTTTGGTTTCTGGGACCTGAACAACTCTGGCCTTGAACATGGCAGCGATCCCAACAGATTCCCAGGTGGAATAAAGACCTGGGGGCCCCAGTGGCTGCTAGAATGGACTGACCAAGGGTCTTCCCCTTTTTACTAACACATCTTGGAAATACAGGGTCCATGTTATACAGGGAATTCCACTCTCCCTGTGCCAGCTGGAAAGATACTCCCCATATTTCTCAAAGTTTGTCACTGGTGTAGAAAATGAAAACATGTAATGTCCATATTTTTATTGGTGAAACTGAACTGGTTACAGCAGTTCTTAGATGTCTCCACCAAGCTGTACACCTCACACCTTCTCCTTCCTCTGTATCTGTGTCTTCCTTCGTGCTTAGAAAAACTCTGAACTGGACCCTAGCTGGGCCCCCTGCCATGTTCAGACATCAATATCCATCTAAATTCATAAACAAGAGCCCAGAGCTGCTGGCTTACAAGGGGGTGCTTCCAGGACAGGCCATGTGGAAGGGGTGCAGATTAGAGCCCAGTCCTTCCATCTGTCTTTGAGAGCTATCCCTCAACATCAGGCTGGCCCTTCCCTTGCACTGCAGTGACTTTATAGAATTTCCTAGAAATTGTTCTGTTAGTCCCAGGTGGAAGCTCTCACCCGAATGAATTCTTACAGGTCATATCTTTTGATCTTTTTCTAGAAGGTGCTAAGAAGACAGAAACAAGCAAAGACACCACCACAGAGCCCGAAACAACCCAGCCGGAAGGGGTGGTGGTCAACGGAAGGGAGGAGGAGCAGACGGCAGAGGAAATTCTCAGCAAAGGCCTGAGCCAGATGACCACCAGTGCTGACACGGATGTTGATACCTCTAAGGACAAAACCGAGTCAGTCACCAGCGGCCCCATGTCCCCAGAGGGCTCACCTTCCAAGTCTCCCTCAAAGAAGAAAAAGAAATTCCGAACCCCTTCCTTCCTGAAAAAGAGCAAAAAGAAGGAGAAAGTGGAGTCCTGATTCATGACACCCTGGGCTCCCTCCTGCCTCCTCTCTCTCCTCCCCTTCCCTTCTCCCATCTCTGTCCCTGCAAGCACAGGGCCAAGGAGGGATAGAATAGGACCCTGGATCACACTCGGAAGGGGAACTTAGAGATCGCCTGACCAACCCTTCATTTTACAGTTGCCCCAGAGAAATCAGGTGACTTGCCCAAGGTCACACAGCTAGTTAGTGGCTGCCTGCACTCGAATTCAGGTCTCCTGACTTCCAGTCCAGTGCTCCTTCTACTACACAACACTGCCTAGTTGTGGTCCGCCTTTGTTCAGATGCTGCCCACCAATCTGAGCCTAGGGCAAAAAGGCCAGAAATGGGCCGTGAGCTCTCATAGGCTCAGACTAAATCAGACAGGTTGAGGCTTCCCCTGAGTAAGGTCCATTTCTTCGCAGGAATCCAATCTCTTGCGGATGGAGCTATCTCTACATTTAAAAATCTCTTCTCTTTTCCACTTTATATCCCTGCCCTGCTGCTCAAAGTAACCAGGCAAATTGACCCCTCCAACAGAAAGCAATCGTTGTTCCCAAGGGCTGATGGCTTAGCTTGTACTTCCCCAAACATTAACCCTGAGCTTTCTTCATGGAACCTCTTGAATGATGGGTGGAAGAGCTGTAAGCGGTGGTAGGCATTAGGACAAGCCATGTAAGCTGAGGATTGGGGATGGTTTCATCAACATAAGAGGCCAGGAACTGGACCCCTTTGAATTGTGCATCTCAGGCACTTCAAAACTAAAACCAAATTTAGCATAGGAAAAAGTTGTTTCATGCTCAGGGCGGAAAACTGGGGAAGTTGAAGTCTTCTGTTGGCTTTGGGTTGTGCAAGGAGGATCAAAACAACAGAGGGAATGCTATGGCTTTCTAGCTTTGCATGACACCTGGAGCAATGCGCTGTACCTGCCTCACTCCTGTCCAGCAGTCAGGTGTCCCCTGATCTTCCCTCACCCCCAGAAGCAATTGCTTACAGACCAAAACTGGCATCTTACTCTTGGCACCTTGACTTGCACCCTCTGAGGTTCCAACTCTGAGTCACTCTAGGTCCAGCAGAGGAGAATCAGAAATGAGCCCTTCAGGATTAATCCTCTTGCACCGCTGTCAGAGAACGTTGGGGGTCCCTGTCCCTGTCCCTATCTGCCCACCTTGGGGCCTTGTAATGGCCACAGCTATTGTTTTAAATGCCAACACTGTCTTCTCATGTTCTTCTGTGGGGCATTGCTTAATGAGGATTGTTGGCTCCTAAAAATTAGACAATCCATTCTCTTGAAAGCACAGTGTCTTGAAAGAATATTTTTCCTTTTGACCTGACTATTGTGAAAGTATTTTTGAAAGTTCTTAATCATAGTTTTCCACTTTTGAGCACTTACTATCTATAGACACTGTGCAGGCTTCACATATTTTACATCCTTTAACCCTCATAGTAATCCCTTGAGGTGGGTAAGATCATTCCCATTTTGTGGGTGAGGAAACTGACCCCCTGAAAAGATAATTGACTTATCCCAGCTGACTTGGCTAGAAAAATCTGGATCCTGGATTTGAATCCAGGTCAGCCTGAGTCCGGAGCCCTTGGTCTTAACAGCTATGGTGAACAGACAACTTTAATCCCCCTGGGTGGTGGTTTTCATCCAGGACTTGTCTCTGTGACTGGTCTCCATTGCATAATACTAGCACTTGAAGCAAAGGTAGGAAACTCCCTGTGCTCATTCTCATCAGTATATGTAAAGTTTCTGGTCAATGTGGACTGTGGTGATGCTACTGTGTACCTGTGACAAAGGAGAGGCAAGAGCCTTCTTGCTGGGGCAAGAAATACCATCCATAGTTGGCTATTTCTTGAGAAGGAAGGAAACTGACCTAGGACCAAGGTAAACCTGACACTGTCTGTCCAGTACAGGTTCCTAACTGCTACCCCCAGCTCTGTCTCTGTTCTACTTCCTGATTAGGTCAAATTTTAGAAGGGACAACGCCCTGATGTTTCAGAAAAATCTGTCATATGGGAAATGCCTTTAAAAGCCAATCCCTTGATGCCTTCTTTTAAAAAGTAGATTTCACATTTATTCATTCATACTTTCATGGTATTTGTTAAGAATCCACTGACCACCAGGGATTATTTTGACATTGAGAAAAAGCCATCGTTATGCCTATAGTAATAAGTGGCAAACAATGTTGCGAGAATGGTAAACACGACCTCTGATGCAGCATTTCGTGTGTGAGTTGTTGTAGTTCAGGGGTGATGTTGATTGCCTCTGCATTCAACGCACTCTCTTTATTCCCTTTATGATAACAGTGAGGCCTCACTGAGGTCAAAATGTTGGATGGAGTCTTGCTGCAGCATTATTCTTGGAATTTACGCCATGGGCCCACTTGCTGTTGATTGATGAACCTATCAGTTGGTTCATTCCTCATGTTCATTTCTCATGTGATAGGATCCACCTCCTATTGATTGATGAACCTATCAATTGTTTCATTCCTCATGTATTCCAAAAACATGCATTGAACTTGGGTCAAGGGCCAGGCATGAGGATAGGCATAGTTCCTGCCCTCAAGAAGTTCATGAGCTTAGTAGGTGTATAGACAAATTGCAAAACAGGCAAGTGTACCAAGGTGGCATAAGGAAGCAACAGTTAACTATCTTGGGAACCAGAGAAACCCTGAGAGAAGCAATGGCTGTTAGGGTTTTAAAACACAGAGGAATTTTCCAGTAGAGTGGAAGGGTTGGCAGGGCATGCCACGATTAGGGAAGAACGTGTGCAAAAGTGTGGATACATGAAACGCCATGATGGGGTCCACTGAGCAGTGTGACATTGGCAGAGCATGACACCTAAGCTGGGTGGTTGAGGGGTCCCTTCACAGGTGGGCAGGGTTGAATCCTATAGAAACTGGTAGGAAGTGTGGAGGAGCCAGACTTGTCATGGAAGGGGTTTGGAGCCACTGAAGCCTTTCAATCAGGATAGAGTCAAGATCAGACTTGCATTTTAGGAAAATCCGTTTGGTGGCTGAATGGAGACTGTGGACTGGATGGGCGTAGGATGGTGGCCTGGGAGCTATGAGGCCTTTCTGAAATGTCAATACTAAAACATATTTGATGGCCTGCCTCACATGATGTTTCCTCTGTAGAAAATAGTTTCCGACACAAAATTTATTTCCATAAAAGTCTCTGGATGAAGCACCTTAAGAGGGGTTTTTGACAAGGAGACGGGAGCATTCAAAGAGCGAATGTTTCCAGTTTTATTTTGTCTTGGTGTAGAATTTCTGGGAGAGGTGTTGAGCCATCCTGCCATTTCTTCTTCCCTTGAATAGAATGTGGCACACTTAGCTCCAGGCTTGAGAACATGCACCAAATGCTACAGAAACAGACATGGGGTCCAAACAAAACCGCAGGCTATTAGGAGAAAAGGAAAGGGCATTTTCTTTGGCTTTGGATAAAAGTTGGCTGAAAGCTTTGACCAGTATCTGACTGGAGAAAATGTGTATTCAGGAGCTTAGATTTGGTGGGCAGTAGGTTCATGTCTAGTTGAGCCACTGTGCTTGGATACACCAGAGAAAAGAAATAACATTTGAACCAATATGCTGCTCTGTGGCTGGCTGAGCTGGGAAGTGGAGAGGTTTCTGAGCTTATTTCCACCGGAAGGCAGGCAGGAGGGAGAGGAAAAGAAGGATTAGTGGTTGCACAGCGCCAGGCTTAGCTCCAACAACACCCCGCGCAGCGTTGGCTGCACCCAGTAGTGGTGTGGGAGAACCATCCATACCATGTGGCCTTCCCCTCAAAGTGCAAGAGACATCCTCTAGCACAGATTTGGGCTTCCTAAGAGTGCCTGCTGGGCTGCAGGCGACCCAAGTAACTGTCTTACTTTGGCCAGTTGACCCCCCTCAACTCTCCTATAACTAAAACAAGGTTCTTCTTCTGTGAACAGATAAGTTCCTTTTAAAGAACTTGAGGGAAATTGGATGAAGAGCAGTAAGTTTTTACATTAAGAATCCCATTGTAAAGTGCTGCCCTCTGCCACTGATCTGTGTAGACTAAACTTGAATCTCATTCCCTGTGGATGACACTGTCACTTGCTCATGGTGACATGGCAAGACAGTCATTCAGATATTTGGCATTGTTGTAACACGGCTGCTGCCAGTGTGGGGGAAAATGCTATAAATCTACTTCTTTGATTACCATGAATTTGAAAGAACCATTCGCTAAACAGCATGATTTGCCTCTGAAAGTCTAAAAATAATTTTCAGTTTTTTCCATGAAGGTAAGTGGAGGATAGATACACAGCCTCCCCATAGGTCTGCATGATATGTTTTCTTCTTTTCTCTCTCTCTCTCTCTTTTGTTTTTTAGATGGAGTTTAGCTCTTTGTTGCCCAGGCTGGAGTGCTCCGCCTCCCAGGTTCAAGGGATTTTCCTGTCTCAGCCTCCTGAATAGTTGGAATTACAGGGGCTCGCCATCACGGTCGGCTGATTTTTGTATTTTTAGTAGAGATGGGGTTTCGCCGTGTTGGCCAGGCTGATCTCGACCTCCTAACCTCAGGTGATCCACCCACCTCGGCCTCCTAAAGTGCTGGGATTACAGGCATGAGCCACTGTGCCCGGCTGACATTTTTTTCTTGGTGTGAATTTTATGTTTTATTTGTAGGAGGACAAGGGTAATCAATTCTTCACTAATGAACAAATGAGAACATTTACCCTTTACTCATTTTACACATGCGGGTCAGCAGAAGCCCTAGAGTTGGTTGGCACAGTTGCAGTTGACTCTGAGCCTAGAGGAAACGGGTCTTTTTACATTCTCTCTCATCACTTGAGCTCAGTTGAACTCTCTAAGACCTTAGCACTCAAAGAGTCTGAGAAGAAATGAGGGAGAGGCTAATTATAAGCTCTCCACTCCCACAGAAAGGACAGGGCAGCCTAAAATTTAAAAGCCAGTCGGGCATCCTATCATCTCTTTCACATCTGTTCTCAAAGAGATAGTTTAGTGCAAGAAGAGGCCTATGTAGTGACTCTAAGCTCATGAAATGTGCACATTGGTTATCTGTGCACATGTCCACTTGCACTATAATATAAGAAAGCGTACGTGGTAGTGTAATTACTTCCAGAAGCCCTGTCTACCTAGCCTATTCAGATGTGGCATGCTTTCTGTCATAAATGAGAGACCAGACGTAGAGCTCAGTCACCAAAGCATGCCCAACATCCCTTTACCTCCCTCAGTGAACAGCCACGCTCACCAGGAAGCAGTGTGGGGATCTCAGGTGGGGTGTCCTTTAGTGGAGAACACCTGTCATCATTTTTATAGAGACAGTTCCCTTGAGAATGTAGGCTTTTCATCTGAGGAACAATTAGGAAGAATCTTCGGTTGGGAGTGTTCTTAAATACACAGAAACTGGTTCCCATCGGTTCACGCATAGGTGGTTTTAGGTTTGGCCATATTGATGTTTGGTGCTACTTGCCTTCTAGATTTTCCCAAAAGCTGGGTCATTGCTACAAGAAATTGGGACCTGAAAATGGGGGAGAAACTGATGCAGGTGAGGGGTTCAGGTGGAGCCAGAGTCCGAGGCACAGTGTGAGAAACCACTGGTGGTTTTCTAATAGAGTCAGGTCCACAGCTCCTTTCCTCACCCACAGTGCCCCAGACTGAGGCCAGCTGTGATCGGCAAATTCCTTATCTCTAGGTAGTTTAAAGAAAATGTAAGAGTTTGGGGGGTGATGGGAGAATAACTGTAGAAAGACCCTAAACTCTTCTCTCCCCAGTAAATTATCTTGTATAATGTTTTTAACAACCCAAAGGCCAGATCATCCCTTTTAAAGTGAATCAGAAGGAGGGTGGCAGTTGGACCAAGGGCAGAGGGGCCACACTTGAAACACAGTATAAAATGGGAATATATTTCAGGGAACCCCACCCCCACACTTCCATTCCACCTCACACCTGTTGGTCCTGCTCTGTGGGTGACTGAATGATACCCGAGGACTGCCCCACCTTTAAATTCCTGCAATTTATGCTGCAACCAACGTCCCAGTGTTTGCCCTCTCCAGAAAGAGGCAGGGTGGGGGAGAACATATGGTCCGGAGCCTGAGATCGCCTGGCTGGGGTGCAGGCTAGCAAGAACCCAGTCTAGATAGAGTACAGTGTTCTCTAAAGCTATGGATGGTTTCAGTGAAATGTCTCTGTCTGACAATCGTCACGCAAGAGTACTACTTACTGTCTTCCCTTGTACATACATTGTCTGTGTTTAGCTTTTCCTAGTATTGTGAGGTTTCAAATAGGGGTTCCATGTAAATACTCTTTCTGCTACTGAAATGCCAGCCCCCTGGAGTATGCATCACCCCCACAAATGGTTTTGCCTTTCTCTATGCTAATACTTTTTGAGCCACTAATGTGCAGATTGACGGTTAGTTTCTTGGGCTTTTATTTTGCAATTTTATATGTATACACATAATATATATATTTATGGGTTGGTTTTGTATAGTTTTCTGTTTGAATCTCTGAGCACCAAAGCTGCCCTTTGATTTTCACGAGAACTTTCCAAAGCCACTTCCTGAGGCCTCCTGCTGCTTTGGTGTCTGACGGTGATGCTGGGGTGGCATCTCTGCCCGTGGATTTCTGTATGTGTGTGCTGTTACCTCACCTGCAGATATGACCCTAGTAAATCTAACGTGCTTGGCTTCCCGGTGTGTGTGCCCCATCTCTGTCAGCTCCTCCGTTCTCCTGGCTCCTAGGGGAGCAAAAGTCAGAAAGGGGGCCCTATGGAAACATGGACCATGCAAAAACTTGTACCCTTGAGACCATTTCTCACATGTGGAAACCTGAACATGTGTCTGCTTGTGTTCTGATGTGGGAAGGGTGGTTATAAAATACTAGACTCCCCTGAAAAGGCCATGTGGATTTGCACAAACACACATGTGTCACAATGGGGGTACACCATGTGAGTACACCCTGTGATGTTATTTGTAATATCCTGGGAAGATACTTCTTCTAATATTTCAGTGGTGTACACCCTTTCAGATTATTTGTAATATTTTAGAGAGACATTACTTGCAATATCACAGTGGGTGTACACTCTGTGAAATTATTCATTATATCCTAGGAAAAGATATTACTTTTAATATTACCATGGGTATATACCCTGTGTGTACACCCTGTGAATTTATTCATAGTATGGGTTACTAAGAATAATCTCAAACATTGTACACCCACTGTGATATAGACTAGGGAAATATTTTAATATCACAGTGGGTGTCCACTTATTATTCATAATATCACTCCTAGAAAGATATTATTCTGGCTAGAGATTTTGCTCAGTTCTGTTCTAGCTGTTTGCCCGGACAGTCACTGTGTTCAGCCTGCAGGCTCCATAGCAGGTGTTTTCCTCTCCTGGAGGTCTCACCTCCCATCAAGGAAGAGGTCCAGATTGCTGTCTGATGTCTGGTCTCTGGACTGAAGGCCATTTTAGTGCAGGACTCACAAATAACCATGGGGCAAGGCAAGGGGTGTGCATGAGTGGCATGGGCAAGGTGTGAGTTGGGGATACAAAAGAGAGTGGTGGAGGCCGGGTGTGGAGGCTCATGCCTGTAATCCCAGCACTTTGGGAGGCCGAGGTGGGCAGATAACCTTAGGTCAGGAATTTGAGACCAGCCTGATAACCTGAGCAACATGGAGAAACCCAGCCTGTAACAAACAATACAAAAATTAGCTGGATCTGGTGGCGGGTGCTTGTAGTCCCAGCTACTTGGGAGGCTAAGGAAGGAGAATCATCCATCTCCAGGAGGTGGAGCTTGCAATGAGGCAAGATGGTGCCACTGCACTCTAGCCTGGGTGACAGAAGCAGAGAGAAGGAAGGAAGGAAGGGAGGAAGGAAGGAAGGGAGAGAGGGTGGGAGGGAGGGAAAGAGCAAAAGAGAGAGAGAGAAGGAAAGAAAGAGGTGGGGACTGTGGCTCACTGAAATCTGCACACCTTGTCAGATGCTGTAGACTCTACCCGAATCCAGTCTCCTACTGCCTTGTGAAGATGTGGCCTAGTGTTGCCAGATCTGCTTTAAGAGAAACCAGAATTCCAGATCTTTATTTATTGGTATTTGTATTTATTTGTTGAGACAGAGTCTCCCTGTATCACCCAGGCTGGAGTGCAGTGGCGTGATCTCGGCTCACTGCAACCTCCACCTCCCAGGTTCAAGCGATTCTCCTGCCTCAGCCTCTCCAGTAGCTGGGACTACAGGCATTTGCCACCACGCCCAGCTAATTTTTGTATTTTTAGTAGAGATGGGGTTTCACCATGTTGGCCAGGCTGGTCTCGAACTGACCTCGTGTGATCTGCCTGCCGTGGCCTCCCAAAGTGCTGAGATTTTAGGCGTGAGCCACTGCACCCAGCCTTAGATTCCAGATTTTTATGTGATCTCTCCAAATTTGTAAATACTGGCAACTTATTTAAAAACAATACAAACAACCATAAAGCCCCATGTGCACCAAACATACCTTGTGAAGCTGACCTGACCAGCAGGTGGCTGTTGCGTGACCTCTCAGGAGTACACCCTCTCCCTTCACCCAGTGGTTGCAAAATATTTCAGACAGAAAACCAAAGTTCTCTCTGGGTGCAGTTGGTTGGCTCAGAAGCTGACGGAGCCTGGTCTTTGTATAACCCCATTCTTCCCCTTTCTTTCTGTCAGTTGTTTATGGGAGAATTCTCAAACTGCTCTGGAGAATGTTTCTACCTTTTAATTCTAGTGTTGGGTGTCCTGTAATTTTCATGTTGGTTGGAGATGCCAGGAGTTGGCAGAGGCTCATTCCAGAGCCTCTATGGACTGAATTCTGCCACTTCTATAAAGTCATTGAAAAGTAGAGGGTGAGTCAGGCACAGTGGCTCACACCTGTAATCCCAGCACTTTGAGAGGCCGTGGCAGGCAGATCATCTGAGGTCAGGAGTTCAAGACCAACCTGGCTAACAAGGTGAAATGCTGCCTTTACAAAAAACTACAAAAATTAGCTGGGCGTGGTGGCAGGCACCCGTAATCCCAGCTGCTTAGGAGGCTGAGGCAGGAGAATTGCTTGAACCTGGGAGGTGGAGGGTGCAGTGAGCCGAGATGGCGCCATTGCACTGCAGCTGGGGTAACGAGAGTGATACTCTGTCTCAAAAAAAAAGAAAAAGAAAAAGAACAAAAGAATACTCTGGGCATGGTGGCTCACACCTGTAATCCCAGCACTTTGAGAGGCCAACGCAGGTGGGTCACTTGAGGTTGGGAGTTTGAACACGGAGAAACCCCGTCTCTACTAAAAATACAAAATTAGCCTGGCATGGTGGCACATGCCTGTAATCCCAGCTGCTTAGGAGGCTTAGGCAGGAGAATTGCTTGAACCTGGGAGGTGGAGGGTGCAGTGAGCCGAGATGGTGCCATTGCACTCCAGCCTGGGCAACAAGAGTGAAACTCCATCTCAAAAGAAAATTAACAAATAAAAAAACAAAAAATAATAACCACTTACACTCATTATGTGCCAGGCCCTGTTGTAAGTGCTTTACAGGCCTTATCTTATTTAATCTTCACAACCCTATGAGGTAGATGCTATTATTAATCCCATTTTGAAGGAATGGAGACTGAGGCACAGAGAGGTTAAGTAACTTGCCCAAAGCTACACAGCTAAGAAGTGGGACGGCCAGTATTCAACTCCACATGTCCGGTGCTTCTGAGGTCTGAATGCAGTGTGGTCAGGAGGGAGCACATCCTCAAGTTGCTCCATCTGCCTGGAAGCATCCAGAAAGTAGACACTTACTCCTTTATCTCCTCACGCATGGTGCTTAGCATATAGTAGGTGCTTATTAAATGCTGGTGGAATGACTGAAGCCAAGTAGTGGAGACAATTCTGTTATTATTAAGCACCTGCTGTGTGCCAGCACTAAACAATTTCCCATTCATGAAGGTTGAGTCATCCCCATTTTACAGAGGGGAAAACTGAGACTCCAGGGGTTTGTGACATGGCCTGCTAAGAGGCAGAGGCAGGATTCGAATCCAGATCTCACTCCAGCAAGTGAGTGGGAACAGGATGCAGATGGTGGACACCGAACATGAAGAAGGAAAGAAGAAAGCACCAAGGCTGGGATGGAGAAAGCCTGGCTGGCCTTTGTGAGCATGGGAGTAGCCTTGCAGGGGAAGAGCCATGGGTGGGAATCAGTGTAGCAGATGCAGGCGGGTGAGGCACCCCCCAACCCTTCCCTGTGACTTTATTTACCCAGAAACCCACCAGAACATGGCTTTGGAGGGGGAAGGATGCCCCTGCCTCTGCACAGGGGTTCTGTAACAGACAAAAGTGAAGAAGTGGGAAGCCTTGGGCTCACATCCCACGGTGAGTATGTGGGAAGGGCAGGAAGACAGGATGAACTGACTTTGTATTTTTTTTGTTTTTTTTCAGACAGGGTTTTGCTCTGTTGCCCAGGCTGGAGTACAGTGGTATGATCTTGGCTCACTGCTACCTCTCTGGCTCCCAGGTTCAAGCGATTCTCCTGTCTCAGCCTCCTGAGTAGCTGGGAACAGGTGTACACCACCACACCTGACTGATTTTTTGTATTTTTAGTAGAGATAGGGTTTCACCATGTTGGCCAGCTGGTCTCAAACTCCTGACCTCAAGTGATCTGCCCACCTTTGCCTCCCAAAGTGCTGGGATTACAGGCCAGAGCACCGCCCCAGCCTTGACTGTGTGTTTGGTACTGAAAGTACGCGTCGGGCTGCCCTGTCTCCTTCCCAGAGGTGCACACCAGTGAGTTTGGTGGTTCCCAGCAGGCAGGGCAAAAAGGGATTGGGCCACAGGACTGACAATGTCCATAAGGTAAGAAGTAACAGTGGCTCAGAAGAACCACTGATTATATGAAACCAAAACTTTGCTTTGCTTCTCAAAGCAGGGACCCTGCTTAATGAAGACAGCGAGGTCTTTGACAATATTCCTCAGCAAATGCTGTGGAGAGAGACCTGTCCTGAGATTTTGTCAGGTGCTCCAGGGAGATTACACCAGTCTGCACTCTTTACCAGTAAGGCGTGACGGTGCCGATTTCACCACATCTTTGCCATCACAGCTTTTCCATTTTTAAATTTTGTTGCCACTCTGGTAGGTGAAGAAAGATTCCTATGATAGTTTTAACTATATTTCTTAAGCATTTGTGCCAATTTTGTTTTTGAGACAGCATCTTGCTCTGTTACCCAGGCTGGAGTGCAGTGGCGCGATCATAGCTCACTGCAGCCTTTACCTCTGAGACTCAAGCAACCCTCCCGCCTCAGCCTCCACAGAGCTACTCTATGAGACTCCACAGAGCTACTCTGCAGTGGGACTACAGGCCTCCACCACCGCATTTGGTTATTTTTAAAAAACTTTTTGTAGAGATGGGGTCTCACTATATTGCCTAGTCTGATCGAGAACACCTGGGCTCAAGCAGCCTCCTTCCTCAGTCTCCCAAAGTGTTGAGATTAGAGGCATGCTCCACTGCACCTGGTCCATCTGAACACCTATTTATATGATGTCAGATCAGTCTCTTCCTCAAAAGAATTATTTCTTGATTTCACAGGTTGCTTCAGTCTTACCTGTTGTATAACTCTCATGAACTCCTACAGAGCACTTACCCCAGGGGTAATTTTCCTTTTTATTTTTTTCCTTCCTTTTTTTGGGGGGCGGGGATGGAGTTTTGCTCTTTGTCACTCAGGCTGGAGTGCAATGGTGCAATCTCAGCTCACTCCATCTCCACCTCCAGGGTTCAAGTAATTCTCCTGCCTCAGCCTCCTGAGTAGCTGGGATTATAGGCGTGTGCCATCATGCCTGGCTAACTTTTGTAATTTTAGTAGAGACAGGGTTTTACCATGTTGGCCAGGCTGGTCCTGAACTCTCAACCTCAGGTGATCCACCTGCCTTAGCCTCCAAAATGTTGGGATTACAGGCATAAGCCACTGTGCCCAGCCAATTTTCAACATATTTAATTATGTGAGTAATGTCTGGTTCACCTACTTGACCACTAGCTACATGAGAACAGGAACTCTATCTGCTTGTTCACCATAGATCCTTAAGCCCTTGCTGGGGCATAGAGGGATGTCTGCAAACTATGACCAAATCTGGCCCACTGCCTGTTGCTGCAAATAAAGTTTTATTGCAACACAGCCATGCAATTTGTTGACATATTCTGCTTTTATGTTCAGTGGCAGAGTTGAGGAGTTGCCACAGAGATCACTGTATGGCTCACAGAGTCTTGTCCCATACGGAAAATGTCTGCCAATGGTGGCATCGAGTAGAAATGCAGTTCACATTTTGCTAGATGGCTAAATGAATACAAAATTAGACTTTTGGTCACAGGAGGGAGACTGAGACCTCAAAGTGAAACAGGAATGAGGTTGGAACTTGGTGACTTACAGACTGCTGAGGGTCTTTAGAAAGAAGGTTGATCCACAAAGCAGGACAGCACAAACTGTGCCACCACTAGAGACAAGCACAGATAGGTGGACAGGTGGTGGACCGGTCACTCTGGAAGCCCTGTGGGAGAGAAAGCAGAAGGTAAGACACGGAGGCGGAGGAGGGTACAGAGGGTACAGAGGAGGGTACGGAGGCTCAGAGGAGAGAAAAAGTTTCTGATGCTGGGGTCTGTGCCCACGCTGGGGACCAGGGCAAGAGTACTTGAAAGCCACACTGGCATTCCTGGTCCTCATTTTCTTTTCTTTTTGGAGATGGAATCTTGCTCTGCCGCCCAGGCTGGAGTGAAATGGCGTGATCTCAGCTCACTATAACTTCTCTTTCCCAGGTTCAAGCGATTCTCCTGCCTCAGCTTCCCAAGTAGTTGGGATTACAGGTGCACACTACCATGCCCAGCTAATTTTTGTGTGTTTTTAGTAGAGATGGGGTTTTGCCATGTTGGCCAGGCTGATCTCAAACTCCTGACCTCAAGTGATCTGCCCATCTTGGCCTCCCAAAGTGCTGGGATTACAGGTGTAAGCCACCATGCCCAGCAGGTCCTAATTTTCAAGTACCCAATTTATAATATTCTGTCTGTACAAATGGTGGGCCAGGGCTCTGTCTGGGGTTTGTCCTTAGCCACATGATGATTGGCCACAGCTGCTGAGACAATGAGATGAAGAAACACTTTACCTTCTTCTTCGTGCCACAAAGGAAACCCTTTTCCCATTCCAACCTCTACCCCAATCTTCACTGGCTCTGCCCTGAGCACGTGCAGGACTCTTGCCATGCACAGCCTCATCAGCTGGGGATTTCTTGCTTCCTTTGACTCATGGGGAAACCAAGGCTCAGAGAGGCAGCAGCACCTTGTTCAAGGACACACAGATGATCTGGTCCAAAAGGCGAAGCTCCTGCTGCCATGTCATCGTGATTTTTGCACCTGCTGCCTGTCTTCTGGTCATAAACGCCTGAATTTTCTTTATTTTTTTAATTAAAAAAATTTATTTTTGAAGTTTAGGCATATATGTATATATTTATTTATACATATTTATAAATATACTCAAGAGGCTGAGGCAGGTGTATATACATATAAATTAAGGTATATATATAATACACACATTGTGTATATATGTATATCTTTTTATATATGTATATATATTTTACATATGTATATATAAACTTATGTTTTAATTTTAGGTGTATCATATGTCTATATATGTGTGTGTATGTGTCTGTGTGTATGTATATATACATATATTTTGAGACTGAGTCTTGCTCTGTCACCCAGGCTGGTGTGCAGTGGCACGATCTCAGCTCACTCTGGGCTCACTGCAACCTCTGCCTGCTGGGTTCAAGCAATTCTCCTGCCTCAGCCTCCTGAGTAGCTGGGATTACAGGCACACACAACAATGCCCGGCTAATTTTTATATTTTTAGTAGAGATGGGGTTTTACCATGTTTGCCAGGCTGGTCTCAAACTCCTGACCTCAGGTGATCCTCCCGCCTCAACCTCCCAAAGTGCTGGGATTATAGGCGTGAGCCACCACGCCCAGCCTGATGTATATATTTCTAGATGACATGAGATATTTTGATACAGGCCTGTAATGCATAATAATCACATCAGGTTAAATGAGGTATTCATCCCCTCAAGCATTTATCCTTTCTGTTACAATCTATTTGACTCTTTTAGTTATTTCATTTTTAGTTTATTATTGAGTTGGAGCCTCACTGTGTCACCCAGGCTGGAGTGCAGTGGCTTGATTTTGGCTCACTGTAACCTCTGTCTCCCAGGTTCAAGTGATTCTCCTGCCTCAGTAGCTGAGATTACAGGTGCGTGCCATCACGCCTAAGTTTTTTGTATTTTTAGTAGAAGTGGGGTTTCACCATGTTGCCCAGGCTGGTCTTGAACTCCTGACTTCAGGTGATTCTTCTGCCTCGGCCTCCCAAAGTACTGGAATTACAGGCGTGAGCCACTGCATCCGGCCTTGTTTAAAGTGTACAATCAAATTATTATTGACCGTAGTCACCCTGTTGTGCTATCAAATAGGTATTATTCTTTCTATTGTTTTATACTCATTAACCATCCCCATTTTCCTTTAGCACTATTCTTCCTAGCCTCTAGTAACCATCCTTCTACTCTATATGTCCATGAGTTCAATTGTTTTAATTTTTAACTTCCACAAATAAGTGAGAACATGTAAAGTTTATCTTTCTGTGCCTGGCTTATTTCACTTAACAAAATGACTCCAGTTCCATCCATGTTGTTGAAAATGAAAGGACATCATGCTTTTTTATGGCAGCATAGTACTCCATTGTGTATATATACTACATTTTCTTTATCCATTCATCTGTTGGGTGGGTGACTGAGGCCTGGTCAATGAATACATTCCAGTCTCTTGGCTACCATGATTGGGTTAGGAATGCATGTAGCACCCCATGCTGGGTACTTGAGAGCTGGAGCCATCGGGAGAGCCTGCTGGGTTTGCTACATGGTAGAACATAAGTCTGAAGGTACTGGTGACTCTTCTTACCACTCCACTGGAGAATCAAGTTAACATGGCAGAGCCAAGAGGCAGAAGTGGAGACCTGGTGATGACACCTAGTCTCAGGCCTGGATCAGTCATGCCTGGGACATCCCACGGATATGAAAAGAAATACGTGAGCTAATAAACTCCCTCTGACCTTCCCTTTTCCTTAAGCTAGTGTGAGCTGAGGTTTTGCGGCTTTAAACCAGAGCCCTTGTGTCTTTCTTTCCTTTCTTTTTCTTTCTTTCTTTCTTTCTTTCTTCCTTTCTTTCTTTCTTTCTTTCTTTCTTTCTTTCTTTCTTTCTTTCTTTCTTCTTTCTCTTTCTTTCTTTCATTCTTTTTTTTCTTTTTCTTTCTTTCTTTCTTTTTCCTTTCTTTCCTTTTTCTTTCTCTCTCTCTCTTTCTTCTTCCTTCCTTCCTTCCTTTTTCTCTCTCTCTCTCTCTTTCTTTCGTCTTGCTCTGTCACCCAGACTGGAGTGCAGTGGTGCGATCTCGGCTCACTGCAACCTCCACCTCCTTGGTTCAATCGATTCTCCTTCCTCAGGCTCCTGAGTAGCTGGGACTGCAGGCACACGCCACCACGCCTGGCAAATTTTTGTATTTTTAGTAGAGACAGGGTTTCACCTATTGGCCAGGATGGTCTCAAACTCCTAACCTTGTGATCCACCTGCCTCGGCCTCCCAAAGTGCTGGAAGACAGTGTGGTGATTCCTCAAGGACCTAGAAATAGAAATTCCATTTGACCCAGCAATCCCATTACTGGATATATACCCAAAGGATTATAAATTGTTCTACTATAAGGACACATGCACACGAATGTTCATTGCAGCACTGTTTACAGTAGCAAAGACATGGAACCAACCGAAATGCCCATTGATGATAGACTGGACAGGGAAAATGTGGCAATATACACCATCGAATACTATGCAGCCATAAAAAACGATGAGTTTGTGTCCTTTGTAGGGACATGGATGAATCTGGAAACCATCATTCTCAGCAAACTGACACGAGAACAGAAAATCAAACACCACATGTTCTCACTCATAGGCGGGTGTTGAACAATGAGAACACCTGGACACAGGGAGGGGAGCGCTACACACTGAGGTCTGTTGGGGGGAAATAGGGGAGGGACAGCGAGGGGTGGGGAGTTGGGGAGAGATAGCATGGGGAGAAATGCAAGATATAGATGATGGGAAGGAAGGCAGCAAATCACACTGCCATGTGTGTACCTATGCAACAATCTTGCATGTTCTTCACATGTACCCCAAAACCTAAAATGCAATAAAAACGAAGATGGAGAAATGGAGATAGAGAAGCAGCAGGGGGGAAAGAGCGGCCTCCACCTGCGGGGTCAACATCCGCTTGCAGGGTTAGAGCATGAAAAGGATGAAGCAGCAGAAAGAGCAGAAATGAGGAGCAATGACACCGCAGAGCACAATGCAGAATCCAGCCCCAGGACTCCAGTAAAGGCTGGCTTTAATTTCAGCTCACACCCCCACCCTAATCAGAGAGGATCAGGGGAGAGAGAGGACCCAAGGAACACTGAACCTGAAGGGCAGGAATCTGAGGCCAGGACTGATTGTGGGAAATGGTGGGAATCAGAAAAGGAGAAAGTGAGGCAGAATGGGGGATAGGGGGTGGAGGTGGGGACAGTGAGCTGGGATAGGAAGGATTAGACATCAGAACCTATGAAGGATCCAGAAAGGAACTGTCCTTAAGAAGGTGTGTGTGTGGCCAGTGCGGTGGCTCACGCTTGTATTCCCAGCACTTTGGGAGGCCAAGGTGGGCGGATCACCTGATGTCAGGAGTTGGAGACTAGCCTGGCCAACATGGCAAAACCCTGTCTCTACTAAAAACACAAAACTTAGCCAGGTGTGGTGGTTTGCGCCACTAATCCCAGCTACTTGGGAAGCCAAGGCTGGAGAGTCACTCGAACCTGGTAGGTCGAAGTTGCAGTGAGCTTAGACTGCGCCACAGCACTCAGGCCTGGGCAAGAGTGAGACTCTGACCTACTCCCCACCCCGCCCCCTCCAAAAAAAGAAGATGTGTGCTGGGGATAAGGAAGGGGTTCTAAGACTCAGGGAGTGAGGGCAGGGGAGAGACAGGGTTGGGGGGGCAGTAGGGTGTTAATGCAGCACCAAACAGGAAGACTGGAGGAAAACAGCCCTTCTCCCTCAACTCCAGCTGCTCCTCTGAGTCCCAGGCCACCCGCTCCTGTCTGCCGACCTACTGAGCTATCTCTGAACCCTGCTGGAATGCTGTTCCTCCCAATCTCTGCCCTGCCCCAGACCTTTCACTAACATCACCACCCCCACTGCCCAGCGCCCATCAGCCCCACTGCCCCTGACCATAGCCTGCCCCTATCCCAGATGTCCCTGTTCCAGCCTCATGCCCTCAGTGACCCAAAGAGGACCTGGACGCACAAGTGAAGAGGGTGCTCTTTCTAGTTCCTCCTTCTCAGGCGTCCCAGTCACGCAATCATGAGAGCGAGGAAATGTTGGATCTGACACAGATTCTATTTCTCCAGCTGTTTCACACTGTGGTTTCCCTAAAAGTGTTTTTGTGGGGTCATCGATGGGGCTTTGGTCCTCCCTGCAGAGTAAGGACCTGAGTGCAGATTTCTTGAGCAGCCTAGAGAGGCTCTGGCCTCACCAGTCCACATCAAGTTCTGGGTCCTACCGGCCCTGTTTGTCCCAAACACAGCAAGGTTGACGGTATGGAAACGGGAAAGTATTGACTAAAATATTGAAAAGGAAGGATTTCATGGGCCAATGGAACATAATAAAGAACCCAGAAATGAATCCATGCATTTACAGCCAACTCGTTCTTCACCAAGGCACCAAGAACATACCTTGGGGAACAGACAGTGTCTTGAATAAGTGGTGCTGGGAAAACGAGAGGTATCTATGTGTGAGGAATAAAACTAGACTCCTATGCTTCACCATATGTAAAAATCAAGGAGCCCGGGCATGGTGGCCCTCTCGTAATCCCAGCACTTTGGGAGGCCAAGGCAGGTGGATCAGGAGGTCAGGAGTTCGAGACCAGTCTGGCCAACATGGTGAAACTCTGTCTCTACTGAAAATACAAAAAATTGGCCAGGTGTGTTGGTGGGCACCTGTAATCCCAGTTACTTGGGAGGCTGAGGCAGGAGAATCGCTTGAATCTGAGAGGCAGAGGTTGCAGTGAGCCAAGACCACGCCACTGCACTCTAAGCTGGGCAACAGACCAAGACTTCATCTTAAAAAAAATCAAATCAAAATTAATTAAAAACTTACATGTAAAAGACTACAGGCTGGGTGTGGTCTCTCATGCCTGTAATCCCAGCCCAGGTGGAGGTGGACGAATTGCCTGAGCTCAGGTGTGAAAGACCATCCTGGCTCCAAAGCCAAGTTCTGTCCACCCAGTCAGGCTCTATCCTTCCTTCTATAAATGTTTATAACAGTATGTGCTGGGCGCTCTTGTTAGTCCCTTTTACACATATCACTCAGTCTGCTTTTCCCATTCATTTGACAAGTGTTTATTGAGCTCCTACTGTGTGCAGGAGCTGGACTTGATACTAGGGACATCTTGGTAGAAAACTCAGGCAAAGTCTACCCACCTGGGGTCCTAATAAGACAAAGAGAGGGTTGGCACCATGGGCAAGGCTGTGAAGGCAATGAATGAAATGGTGGGGTCAGACAGGAAGGGTGGTCAGGGATGCTCTCTGCATGGAAGGGGCATCTTCTTGGCTTTGAGACCCAAATGCCAAAACACCTGTGAGCAGCAGCCACTCAGTAACAGAGCTGAGCCACAACCCTCCATAGATGCCAAACCAAACACCAGATCAGGTCAGCAATGAGGGACAAAGACCATGGCCTGGAAGGGTCTTGCCACCTGAGCTCACAGGGGGATTTTTGTTATGCTTCTTTATTATTATTATTATTATTATGGTGGGGTTGGGGGTCCTTAGTGCACAAGAAACACTCTAGGAACCATAAGTCAAGATCTAGGCTCCAAGCCCTGCTCTGCCCTTGCTGTGTGACCTCGGGCTGCTATCGCCACCTCTCAGAGCCTCAGCTTCCTTCCCCTTCTGTAAAATAGAGAGTCTAATAATACCCACCTGGCAAGGGGGTCCAGGGAAGTCAGTGAGCTCCTTCACATAAAGGGCTAATGTCTGCACATGGCCCTGGGTCACAGATTTGCAATGGGGATTGAAATTACTGATAAGTGGCCAGGTGTGGTGGCTCACACCCGTAATCCCAGCACTCTGGGAGGCCGAGGCAGGTGGACCACCTGAGGTCAGGAGTTTAAGACCAGCCTGGCTAACATGGTGAAACCCCATCTCTACTAAAATATAAAAATTAGTCGGGCTTGGTGGTGTGTGCCTGTAATCCCAGCTACTCGGGAGGCTGAGGCAGGAGAATTGCTGGAACCTGGGAGGTGGAGGTTGCAGTGAGCTGAGATGATGCAACTGCACTCCAGCCTGGGCAACAAGAGTGAAACTTTGTCTCAATAAAGCAAGCAAGCAATTACTGGTAACTTTATAGATTGTCAGAGGCACACGAGGGACTCAGAGGGGGGACCACACCCATCCTCTCACACAGAGAGGGGAGCAGTCTACCTACCAAGACCACACAGCAACCAGCTGTCAGCAGCTGCATCGCCCCAGCCTCTCCATTATGGCCCCAGGCTTCTGCCCTGCCCTGGAGGGGCCCTTGGGCCTCCCCCTACCCACCTCCTCTCCCTTCCTCACTTTAGCTCTCTCTGTGGCCCCTGATTATGGCTACAGGCTGGGGATCGTATGAATTTGAGGCAGCCTGAGCTTCTGTCTGTGCTTTCACCCAGAGCCAGAGCACCAGGCCCCATACACATCAGCTGTGATTCTCCACCAGTTCAAAACACCTGAGGGCTGGCTGGTTGTGCGTATGGAAGAGGGGTGCTGTTCTTCCTCCAGGATGACAACATGATAGATTGAAAAGTATATGGGAGGCTGGGTGCGGTGGCTCACGCCTGTAATCCCGGCACTTTGGGAGGCTGAGGTTGATGGGTCACCTGAGGTAGGAGTTCAAAACCAGCCTGGCCAACATGGTGAAACCCCATCTCCTAAACATACAAAAATTAGCTGGGTGTGGTGGCATTTGTCTATAATCCCAGCTACTTGGGAGGCTGAGGTGGGAGAATCACTTGAATTCAGGAAGTAGAGGTTGTAGTGAGCCAAGATCACACCACTGCACTGTAGCCTGGGTGACAGAGTGAGACTTGGTCTCAAAAAACAAAAAAAGAAAAAAGAAAGAAAAGAAAGTGCATGGGCTCTGGAGGCAAAGAGATGAAACTGAATCCCAGCTTTTCCTTCTCAGCTGTGTGCCCTTGGACAAGCTCGCTTCTCTGAGCCTCAGTCTTCTCATCTGTGAAATGGGAACAACATCTGGCTTGCCGGGGGTCTTAGGATGAGTGGGGAGTGCCTGGCACGTAGTAGGTGCTCAACATGTGTGCTTTCCCATGACCGTCTAAGAAGCCTCAGGGCTGCCCTCCTGCCCTACCCCCACAACTCCTGTGACTGCCTCTCAAATGGGTACTCAAGGTGACAAGGAGGAACAGGTGAGGGAGCCAGGCTGAATCCACACCCACCCACGCCCATTGTTAGGAAAACAAGCCTTTAATGCCTGGTCCTGCTGCTGGTGGCTGAGAGTATAAAATGCGGCTCAGAGCCAACCTCTCCCTTCCTCTAAGGCACACAAGACAACAGTGTTTAAAAGGAAAAGAGGCAGTGGCATAGAGACTCCAGGAGCCAGTGGGGCCCACTGCTGAGGGCCGTCTGGCAGGTGTTCCATTCTACCTTCCTCCTGGGGACCTGCAGCCTCGTCATCAGTGATGTCTTCAGGTTTGCTGTCCCCAAGCTGCTTAGGTGAGTCCAGACTTCAGGTGCTCTGCTAAGGCTGGTGGTCTCTTAATCCCTCCAGGGTCAGGGGGCTTCAGCTCTCCTGCCTCTGCCTCTAAATCTGGTGCTTGGGACATGGGAGGGTGGGCGAGAAGGATACTGAGGAAGGGAAATAATTAATGAGAAAGTGACTGACCCCCAGAAGGGCAAATAAGCAAGCTGTTACCTGACTGCATCAATTAGCTTTTGCTATAAAATGCTCCAAAAGTGAGTGACTTAAAATTACAAGCATTCATTTATTTAGTTCATGGTACTGTGGGTCAGTAACATGGGCTGGGATCAGCTGGGTGGTTCTTCTTTTCTTGGTTGGGTGTTCTCATGTGTCTGCAGTTGTGTATCTGAAGCTGGGATGGCTGTCTCTGTTCCATGTGGGTTCCCATCCTCCAAAAAGCTAGCTCAGACTTGTTCATGTAGCTGCTTGGGAGGGTTCTAAGCAACAGGCCAAAAGCCACATTTTCTCTTGAGGCTCAGAGCTGGCATAGCTTTACCTCCACCATACTCTGTTGGTCAAAGGTGGTTTTGTGGCCAGCCCAGATTCAAGTAGTGCCTGCTCAGCTGCCATAACAAAGCATCACAGACTGAGTAGCTTCAACAACAGAAACGTATTTTTCTCATGATTCTGGAGGCTGGAAGTTCCAGATCAGGTATCTGCAAGTTGATTCCATCTGAGGCCTCTGCCCTTGGTGTGCAGTTGGCTGCCTCCTCCCTGTGTCATCCTATGGTCTTTCCCCTGTGCGCACCCTGCTGTCTCCCTGTATGTCTGCATTTTCTCCTCTTATAAGGACCCCAGTCGGACTGGATGAGGGCCCAGTTTAATGACCTCATTTTAACCTCATTGCCTCTTTAAAGGCCCTATTTCCAAATGCAGTCACATTCAGAGGCACTGGGGGTTGGGGCTTCGACATACAAATTTTGTGAGGACACAATTTAGCCCATAACAAGTGGGGACAAAAACACCATCTCTTTATCTTGAGGAACTGCAGTCAGATTGAAAAGAAGCTTGGACAGTGGGGGAAATAACCGAGATTATGATTGTGAAAAAGTCAACCACGCCGACTGATCCTCCACACCTGGCCTGGTTTGGGCAAACGCAGCACACATGAGCACTTCCTCTCACCAGCTGTACCTTCTCCCTACTTCCCCTGCAAGCCTTTTCCTGGCGTTTATTGGTGATCCCAAGCCTCCAGCCTGTAAGGGCTACCTCCTCGCCGCGCTGATGTTCCTCTCCGTCTGCCTGCAAATGCTGTTTGCAGCAGAACATGTATCGGCTCAAGGTGCTGCAGATAAGGCTGAGGTCAGTCATCACTGGCCTGGTGTACAGAAAGGTGAGCCCCAAGGGACAAGTGCAGGCCTTCCCGGCAGGAAAAGACAACATCACTGAGCTGGTTGGTAGTAATGATATCAGCAGCTGAGAACGAGTTTAGTCCTTACTTATTAGAGTCACTCACAATATATTCTCACTTCCTTTGTTATTTCTTTTCATTTATATGTATTTATTTTTTTCCAGACAGAGTCTTGCTCTGTTGCCCAGGCTGGAGTGCAGTGGTGCAATCTTGGCTCACTGCAACTTCCGCCTCCTGGGTTCAAGCGATTCTCCTGCCTCAGCCTCCTGAGTCACATGTCACCATGCCTGGCTAGTTTTTGTATTTTTAGTAGAGACAAGGTTTTGACATGTTGGTCAGGCTGATCTCGAACTCCTGGCCTCAAGTGATCTGCTCACCTTCTTAGGTATTTCTGTAAGGTCTTGTGAGATCTGCTCCTGGGACCTCTCTGACCTCATCGCCTCTCACACACACACCTCCCCACATGCTCACTCTCCTCCAGCCACGCAGGCCTCCGTTCTGTTCCTCAAACACTCTGGGAACCCACCCACCTCGGGGTCTTTGCATTTGTTTTCACTGCCTAGACACCATGTCCACTCCTCCTAATCTAATTTTAATATTTGAGCCTAATTTTAACTTCCACACATTCCCCTTGAGGATAAAGGATTAATCTTCTGATAAGGTGGCCCATCAGCTGTGTTCCCAGACAATACTGCTTGTGGTAAAAATGATCCCTAGGCTGCGTGCAGAGGCTCATGCCTGTAATCCCAGGACTTTGGGAGGTTGAGGTGGGTGGGTCACTTGAGGTCAGGAGTTCAAGACCAGCCTGGCCAACATGGTAAAGCCCCATCTCTACTAAAAATACAAAAGTTAGCTGGGTATGGTGGCACATGCCTGTAATCCCAGCTACTCAGGAAGCTGAGACAGGAGAATAGCTTGAACCCAGGACGGGGAGGTTGCATTGAGCTGAGATCACACCACTGTACTCCAGCCTGGGTGACAGAGTGAGACCCCCATCTCAAAAAAAAATGACCCCAAATTGCATCTGGGCTGGAAGTTGTGTCCATTGACTGAATACCTGGTTAGCGGCCATAGCTTTGGACTTCTCTCTGTGCAGTGTCTTGCCCCCTCAGGGGACTCTGGGTGCTATGTCCCTAGACTGCTGCCGCAAGAGCTATTAGCTCCTGTGAGACATGAAGCATCTGAGCCAGGGCAGGTCCTGTCTCATGTAAGTCTCATTCTCCGACACCTGAACTCTCACCTAGGGGAGGAGGGGACCGAGGGTACAGCTCCTGGATGGCCGAGAGGGCAGCTCTTGATGCTGTCCTGCCAGAGTGCTGAGTCCCAGGCTCATGTTTCCCTGAGCATGCCAGAGCTGGGTGTGCCCTCTCCTGTCTCCAGAGTCCACGTGTTTCCTTGAGCCTAAGAAGAAGGCCTCCTGATGGGGCGTTGATCGTCCTACTCCCCACCCACTGGGAGGCCTTCTTTGATCTCCTGATGAGGTCAGACCCCTCCTCTCTAACCTCAGGGCTGCTTTTTTTTTTTTTTTTTTTGAGACATAGTTTCATGCTTACAGCCCAGGCTGGAATGCAATGGCACGATCTCGGCTCACTGCAACCTCCGCCCCCTGGGTTCAAGTGAT
Organism: Plecturocebus donacophilus; assembly: GCA_004027715.1. NCBI lineage: Eukaryota > Metazoa > Chordata > Mammalia > Primates > Pitheciidae > Plecturocebus > Plecturocebus donacophilus. The sequence goes on from PVKP010010180.1 coordinate 51,338, forward strand.
TCTCCTGCCTCAGCCTCCCAAGTGGCTGGGATTACAGGTGTGTGACACCACGCCCAGCTAATTTGTGTTTTTTTTAGTAGAGACAGGGTTTCACCATGTTGGCCAGGCTGGTCTCAAACTCCTGACCTCAGGTGATCCACCTGCCTTGGCCTCCCAAAGTGCTGGGATTACAGGCATGAGCCACCACGCCCGACCTAGATGACTTTTAAGAAATATGTTTCTTAAATCTAGAAAACAAAACAAGTAAACGGCCAGGCGTGGGGCTCACACCTGGAATACCAGCACTTTGGGAGTCCGAGGGAGGACGGAATGGGGAGGGGAAGAAGGGGCCGGGATCACCTGAAATCAGAAGTTTGTGACCAGTCTGACCAACATGGTGAAACCCCATCTCTACTAAAAATACAAAAATTAGCTGGGCGTAGTGGCACATGCCTGCAGTCCCAACTACTCAGGAGGTTGAGGCAGGAGAATCGCTTGAATTTAGGAGGCGGAGGTTTCAGGGAGCTGAGATTGCACCACTGCACTCCAGCCTGGGTGACAGAGTGAGACTGTCTCAAAAAAAAAAAAAAAAAAAAGGAATAAAAATGTTTTAAATACAAGTTATAAAAACATTATCTTCATAGATTTTTTGTTTTGCTTGATCTTGCTTATCAGTTTTTTGAATGCTTAGGTGTCCTTATTAGAGTTCTAGAAATTGGTTTTTAGTTCATTTTTATTTTTGAGACCGTGTCTCACTCTGTCACCCAGGCTGGAGAGCAGTGGCACAATCTTGGCTCACTGTGACCTCCACCGTGAGGTCCACTGCCTCTGTGCCTGTTTGTCCTGCTGATGCTCCAGTGGCTGCCCCAGCTTCCCAGCCTAGGCCCAATGCCACTGAAGACAGACCTGGCCCCTGGGGACCCAGGAGACCTACAGGACTCACTCAGCTGTCCCCAGGAGTCCCCAGACCCTCATTCTTATCAAGGACCTAGGAGCCCTACCCCCTGGCCCTCCCTCAACAGCCATAAATGATGATTTACTGCTGTTATTATCATTACTGTCTTTAGTGACCAAGGACCTTCCAAGATGCCAGCTCTGGAAGGAAAGATATTCTTGGGAGGTGATGACACTTGGTACACAGGTGCTCAACAGGTTGCTTCCTCCTATCCTCAGACAGTCTTTGACACAGCCATTGACACTCCCATTGTGTGGAAGGAAACAAGTCCAGGGTCACACAGCTGGTCAGCAGCACAGCTGGTCTCAAATCTAAGGTGCCTGGCTCTGCCTCCATGAGGGACCTGCCTGCAAGGGAGGTTGACCCTGGCTTTGAGGAGCCTTTCCTGTGCTGCATGAATCACCTCCCCTGTCGGAAGCCCCAAACTCTGCTCACATCTTCTTCCTTGCCCTGTCCCTGCTTGGGCTATAATCAAGGTGACCTCAGCAACCCTTCATGGACATCGTAGTACTCTCTGCCATTCACTTTTGGGCTAATCTGACTTCAACACCCACTTACTTGGTCTCTCCTTTTACAACCAAGATAACCCAAATCTGGGACTCCTTATGCAGGTGACAGCATAGGAATAGAATTGAATGCCATGTTGTGTTAGACCTGTTTGTTTTTGTTTTGCTAGTGTCTCAGGGTTGATTTTCTATTTATGGTAAAGGCATTGGCTTTCCATTTGTAGCATGAATAGAATATTTGCAGTTTACAATAACCTTGTCTCATAGTAAATTGTAAGGAGATTTAAAGCAGTGGTTTTCAGCTGCGAGAGGCCTGAGTAAGTTTGAGGACACTCTGTGATCAGACAGAAGCAGGCCTTTGGGAAGTTTAGCTGAGGATGGGTCCAGGAAAGATAATGGACAGTGGGGAGCTGATCTGCTCACCAGACCCCTGGGTCCTGCCCACCTGCTTGGCACTCCCCAGCCATCACTCATGATGCTGCCAAACCCTCTGGGCATTGTGGCCAAATCCCCCAGGAGAGAGGCTGATGAACTGTGTCTCTTGAAATGCACAGATTCCTTGGACATCCTTGGGAGCTCAACCATGAGAGTCAACTTGGTTTTCTCCCCCTCATTAGGGTTGAGAATTAAAAGTCCACCCTCACAGGCAGTAAGGCAATATAGATAAGTGACATCATCATGCTGTTTCAGATGTTAACATGTCTAGGTAGGTTAGGGGTGATTTGAGACCACATAACCTTGTGCCACACAGTGGAATTCCCAGGCCCGAGGGAGACATTTGATTGCCATGTTATTATCTTCTCACTGAGGGTAAAGGCAGTCTTGTTTCATTTTGGATTCTTTCTTCTGTTGATATCTTATAAGGGAACTTTGAATTTCCAAGCATATAAAAATTTTTGGTTGGCTTTTAATCATTGACTTCTAGCACAATTGTGTGATCAGAAACCTGCTGTGTGATTGGATTTGTCTGAAATATATTGATATTTGCTTGATGAACAAAATAAGTCAGGTTAATTTTTGTAAATGTACTATGCATTCTTAAAACCAGTGTAGCTCCAACATTTGTTCCCAAGATACAGGATGATGGACGGACGGCTCCATGGATGTGATGGAGATGGTTTACTATTGGGACCTTCCACATCCTTCTGATGTTTTGTTGCTTAGAATATGAATGGCTGAGAGGGGGCTGTGGAGCCTCCCACTCTGCTTGTGTGTGAGGTTCTTTCTGCTGTCCTGCCATCATTCATTTGTTTCTTATGTTTTGCAGCCAAGACTGACCATGAGAAACCCTGGGAACTCGGGAAGGGAGGAGTCACCCAGAAGCAGGGACAGGGAGCTGGTGGGGAAGACCAGAAATCAGGTCTGTGAAGGTTCCAGAAAGGACCCGTCCTTGGGAGGGGCTGAGATGGGGGAGGGGCATTGGAGGACGCTGGTGATCCATGGAACATCCACTGTGAGGTACCACATTCCGGGGCCAGGGATTGGTGGAGAGGGAGTATAAAGCCCCAGGGTTGCTTAGGCAGCTCCCAGACAGGAGAAGGTTTGGTGGAAACCAGAGCCCTGGTCTCCGTCTAATTGCTCCTGATCCTCCCGCTTTCTTGCCCTGCGTGTCCTGTTGCTTCCCTGATAGACTTTCTCCCTGATGATAGACTTGCTTCCTGATAGACTTTTTCTCCCTGATGATAGACTTTTTCTCCCTGATGATAGACTTTTTCTCCCTGAGACTTTCTCCCTGACTTGTAGCTGAACCTCCCACTTGCCCTTGAAGACTTAGTTTGAACCAGATCCTTTCTCAGACCCCGTCCTCCATGTGCCCAACATCCCCCGCTTCCTCTCACTCCCCTTCCCTCCCATCCTCCTCCCCAACTCAGATCCCACCCCATCCCCATCCCGTTCCCTCCCCCAACCCTAAGCCACCCCCACCTCTGTCCTGGCCACCTCAGGGAGCCCTGAGAGGACCAGGACATGTGGGTGTGGTGGCTGTTCTTTTGGCTCCTCCGGCTGGGGTTTCCCAGCCATCATTCCACACATGTGAGTAGACGCTGGACCTGTGGGGTTTCTTCCTTGTTATTGGGCTGTGTCATGCAGCAAATTACACAGTGCAGGCCTGTAATTTCAGTGCTTTGGGAGGTTAAGTTGGGCAGATCACCTGAGTCCAGGAGTTTAAGACTAGCCTGGACATCAGAGCCAAACCCATCTCTACAAAAGATTCCAAAAAAGATTACTTGGATGCCCACTGCACTCTTGTCTCAAACAAAATGAACCAAAACAAAGTGTCATTTGAGTTTTGTGTCATCTGGTTTGATGACTTTTTAGGAACCTCTGCGTCATTGGTGTCTTCTGCTTTTGGGGGCTGCCTCTAGGGAGTCTGTGTCCAGTCAGTGTGATGGGAGCTGAGAAGCCCATCAGATGGAGAGGAAAGGGCTGCACCTGCTGGGGGGTTTGCAATGCGGGAGTCACTAGGAGTGACATGACCAGGATGTAAATGAGGACTGCATTGTCCTTTGTTTTGTAAAGTGTGTATGGTGCAGATCATTGATTGACTGAAAGGAGAAAGGGTCTTGAAGTTCTTATGTTATCCAAATATAAAGAAATGACAGGCCAGGTGTGGTGGCTCACCCCTGTAATTGGGAGACTGAGGCCGACGGATCAGTTGAGGTCAGGAGTTCCAGACCAGCATGACCAATATGGTGAAACCCTGTCTCTACTTAAAATATGAAAATTAGCCACACATGGTGGCAGGTGCCTGTAATACCAGCTACTCAGGAGGCTGAGGCAGGAACATGGCTTGAACCCAGGTGGCGGAGGTTGCAGTGAGCTGAGATTGTGCCGCTGCACTCTAGCCTGGGCAACAGAGCGGGACACTGTCTCAAAAAAAATTTTTTTTGTGTGTGATTGATTGATTTATTTATTTTTTGAGACAAAATCTCCCTCTCGTCTCCCAGGCTGGAGTGCAATGCTGCCATTTCAGCTCACTGCAACTTCCACCTCCCTTGTTCAAGTGATTCTTCTGCCTCAGCCTCCTGAGTAGCTGGGATTCCAGGCGCCTGCCATCACACCTGACTAATTTTTGTATTTTTTGTAGAAATAAGGTTTCACCATGTTGGCCAGGCTGGTCTGGAACTCTGACCTCAGGTGATCAGCTGGCCTCAGACTCCCAAAGTGCTGGGATTATAGGCATGAGCCACCGCACCTAGCCTTTTTGTGATATTTTTAAGAACATCACCTATTGTTAGTGTTAATGTATTTTATTTGTGGCCTAAGACAAGTTTTCTTCTTTTAATATTTCCCAGTGAAGCCAAAAAATTGGATATCCCTGCTTTACGTCAAGAAAAAAAGACACTCTACATTTGGAATGCCTAAAAACACTACCAGCCATGCAAAAAACATGAGCCTGGTAACTTCCAATCTTTTTGGAAGCAGTGGAATCCCCTGGTGATATCTGAGGGGTATGGTCACCTCTTGGAGGAGGTTCATGATTTCTAAAGATTATTATTTTTTACTGAAATATTGTAAATGTCATTGACCTTTTCATTATTTCAACCATTATTCCAGATGATCAGGTTTTCCACCTGATTATTTATATCCTGGGCATGACTTTCTTGGCATTCCGTGGATGCTTATCACTATTGTGTTTCTGAGAGTTTCTACAGTTGGCCTTTTCCTCCAAAAATATTAGCTTGTGTGAGAGTATACTAACTTCCTGTAGAGGTATACTTGTAATCACACATAAGAAGAAATTATTTAAAACAGTTCATGGTTCTGGACTTTATTGTGAATATTGGGTTTTACCAAAGACCTCAGGGAAATGATTTATTAGCATAAGAATTATAAAAATATCTGCCATTTACATTATAAAAATTAAATAGGTTGGTGTTTGTTTAATAGAATGTCAACAGAGCTTTGGGTCAAAAATAATTTTTTTTTAAACCTTTGTGCTCTTTATCAGAAATGGAGTATGAAGTTTTGGCACTTAAATAGGAAATTCTGTCTAAACATTTCTGCTCTATAATTCTATTGTATGGCTGGAGGGAAAGCTTTCGCTTTCCTCTCTGAAGGTTCACTGCAGAAATGAACTAACAACAGACAGCTTAACAGGAGAAGAACATAGAACAGGCATAGACATGGGAGCCAGCTGAAAAATGAGACTGCAAGAAGGTTCAGATCATTGATGCTTAAAGAGCACCCTCTTTTCAGGAGAGAGGGAGATAGATGGAAATGGAGGCAACTTAGAGGGGGAGTAAGTGATTTTTAGGGGAAATGAAAGAGCCCAAGGAACAAACAGCTGGCCTGAGACAAAGTTCCTCTGAGATAGATCATAGGGAAGAGGCGACAAACTGCAGGATGGTGAAGGACAGAGCTGCACTGCCTCTCATGATGCAGAGAAAGCCCCAGAGAATCTGTTGAAACTGCCCTTCAGAGAATCAATGAAAAGTGTGTCTGGGTAGGGTAATTTCGAGCGTCACTCAAAGTGCATGTTCCTGGTTGCAGGTGGAGGGGGATCAGTATGTCGAAAGTCTGTACTTGGTAGGAATTTGGCTGCTAAGTTGTGCTATCATTTGAGCCTTTTTGTCCATTGGGTAAATTGAGCTGTACATTTTCTCTTGCCATTCCTGACAGTAAAAATGTGGTTGTCTAGGGGCTGACCCTCCTTCAGAACAATGATCCAAAAGCACTAATCCCACAATGCTGTTTTGTATTCAAGGGAAGAGGAAGTATGTTTTATTTTTACAACCTAGATAATTACCCACCATTGGGGACTGCCTTTCAAGATATGTAGAAAACAGAAAATAGATGAGTTATGAAGATATCTAGGCACATTTAACAGTCTCTCCCTTTATTTTATTTATTGTTTTGAAACGGAGTCTCAGCCTCTGGCCCAGGCTGGAGTGCAGTGGCACAATCTCAGCTCACTGCAACCTCTGCCTCCCAGGTTCCAGTGAGTCTCCTGCCCCAGCCTCCCAAGTAGCTGGAATTACAGGCATGCACCACCGTGCCCGGCTAATTTTTGTATTTTTGGTAGAGACGGGATTTCACCATTTTTGCCAGGCTAGTCTTGAACTCTGAACTCAGGTGATCCACCCACCTCAGCCTCCCAAAGTGCTGGGATTACAGGTGTGAGCCACCATGCCCTGCCACATTTAACAGTCTCTACCCCACTTAGTCCTGAACAGAGAATTGTTAATATAAACTGGGGGAAGTTTTCTTTTCTTTTCTTTTTTTTTTTTTTTTTTGACAGAGTCTGGCTCTGTCCCCAGACTGGAGTCCAATGGTGTGATCCTGGCTCACTGCAACCTCTCCCTCCTGGGTTTAAGTGATTCTCCTGCCTCAGCCTCCCACACCCGAGCAGCTGGAATGACAGGCGGTCGCCACCACACCCAGCTAATTTTTGTATTTTTAGTAGAGATGGGGTTTTACCATGTTTGCCAGGCTGGTCTCAAACTCCTAATCTCAAGTGATCTACCTACCTCGGCCTCTCAAAGTGCTAGGATTGCAGGCATGACCACCTCACCCAGTTGTGGTGGTCATTTTTAAGGATTTTTTTTTTTTTTTAAGATGAAGCTTTGAGTGTCTAGTAAAGAACGTGGTGTTTTAATTCTTCTTCAAGTCAGTTCTTTCTCTGTCTTCTAGATGGCAAATGAGGAAAAAGAAGAGAGTGCCAGAGAGACACATGAGTGAGGAACCGGCCCAGAAACACCTGGGCCTAGAGAACCCTTTCTGGAGAGGTAGGAGCTCCTGTGAAGGCAGCCACTTAATTTCTGCTGCACAGTCCACACACCCTGCTTCTCCTTTTGGGGGTGAGGGCTCGGCTGGGGTAATTGTCATGTTTCCTGGAAACAGTTCCAAGCACTTAAGAAGAGAACAGTTGTGCTGTTGGGTGGCAGGACCCCATTTTTCTCAGGTGCCCTAGCTGAATGGCTCTTGGCTGGTCCCCTCTGAATGGGGGAGCTCAGGCCTCTCCACTGACTGGGGGCATTGTCCCACCCTCACGTCTTGGTTACTTTTTTATTTTTATTTTTGAAAGAAAAAGAGAGGAAGAAAGAAAGCAAAAGAAAGAAAAAAAGAATGAGAGAAAGAAAGAGGAAGAGAAAGAGGGAGAGAGAACGGGATTCTTGTTCTATTGCCCAGACTAGAATGCAGTCTAAAAATGGGTATTAAAAACCTCTTTTATGCCAATAATTGTGCTTAACAATGGAGACAGGAAGGGATAGGGGATGAAAATAAGAAACAAGCAGCCAACCAATATTTTATTTAAACCTGTGAAATGCTATGCAATTGCTGAGGAGTGATTTACTTCCAATTATGTGGTCACTTTTAAAGTAGGTATAATGTGATACTGAGAAAAATGTATGTTTTGTGGATTTGGGGTGGAGAGTTCTGTAAATATTTGCTAAGTTTATTTGTTCCAGGTCTGAGTTCAAGTCCTGGATATCCTTGTTAATTTTCTATCTCATTGATCTGTCTAATATTAACAATGTAATGTTAAAGTCTCCCACTATTATTGTGTGGGAGTCTAAGTCTCTTTGTAAGTCACTAAGAACTTGCCTTATGTATCTGGGTGCTCCTGTATTGGGTGCATATATATTTAGGATCATTAGCTCTTCTTCTTGCATGGATCCTTTCACTACCATGTAATGTCCCTCTTTGTTTCTTATGGTCTTTGTTGTTTTAAAGTCTGTTTTATCAGAGACAAAAATTGCAGCTTTGTTTTTTGTTTTTTGCTCTCCATTTGGTTGGTAAGGCTTCCTCCATCCCTCTGTTTTGAGTCTTTGTGTATCTTTGCATGTGAGATGGGTCTAGATACAGCATACTGAAGGGTTTTAGTTTTTTATCCAATTTGCCTGTCTGTA
>PVKP010010181.1:0-65572 GCA_004027715.1 Plecturocebus donacophilus
TTGTTGGAGGAGAGGTGTTCTGGTTTCGGGTGTTTTCATCCTTTTTGCGCTGGTTTCTTCCCATCTTTGTGTATTTATCCTCCTGTCGTCTCTGTAGTTGCTGACTTTCAGATTGGGCCTCTGAGTGGATGTCTAGTTTGTTGATGATGAAGTTATTTCTGTTTCTTAGTTTTCCTTCTAACAGTCTGGCCTCTCTGCTCTAGGACTGCTGAGGTCCACTCCAGGCCCTGTTTCCTGGGGATCACCTGCAGCAGCCTCTGCACTTTCACTGGGAGCTGCAGTCCTGAGCTGCTCCTATGCGGCCATCTTGGCAAGTATCTTTTCTTTTTTTCTTAGTCTAACTGAAGGTTTGTTGATTTGTATTTATCTTCTGAAAAAGCCAGCTCATAGTTTCATTGATCTTATTCCTGCTCTGCTATTTATTGTTTGTTTTTGTTTTTTTAGTTTATTGAGGTGAGTTGTTTATTTGAGATCTGTTTTGACAGAGACATTTATTGCTATAAATTTCCCTCTTAGAATTGCTTTTGTTGTATTACATAAGTTTTGGTATATTGTATTTCAATTTTCATTTGTCTCAAAAAAATTTTAAAATCTTTTTTCATTGTTTCATTTTGTTCTTCAGGAGCATGTTGTTTAATTTCCATGTATTTGTGAATTTTCCAAAGTTCCTTCTATTATTGATTTCTAGTTCTATACCATTGTGGTCATAAGAGATACTGGATATAATTTCAATCTTCTTAAATTTGTTAAGACTTATTTTGTGGCCTAACATATAATCTATCCTGGAGAATGTTCCATGTGTATTTGAGAAGAATGTGTATTATGTAGCTGTTTAATGAAATGTTTTCTATATGTCTGTTAGGTCCATTTGATCTAGAGTATGCTTTAAATTCAGCATTTCTTCATTAATTTTCTTTCTTTCCATTGCTGACAGTGGGGTGTTGTCCTCTACTATTATTGCATTGAAATTTATCAAAATGAGTTTGTAAGTATTCCCTTCTATTCTTCTTTAAAGGTTTGGTAGATTCAGCAGTGAAGCCAGTAGGTCTTAGGCCTGGCCTACTGGGTGTGGTGGCTCATGCCTGTAATCCCATCACTTTGGGAGGCCAAGGCAGGCAGATCACGAGGTCAAGTGATCGAGACCATCCTGGCCAACATGGTGAAACCCCATCTCTACTAAAAACGCAAAAATTCTCCAGGCGTGGTGGCACGCACCTGTAGTCCCAGTTACTTGGGGGTCAGAGGCAGAGGTTGCAGTGAGCTGAGATCATGTCACTGCACTCCAGCCTGGCAACAGAGCAAGACTTAGTCTCAAAACAAAAAGAAAGAAAGAAAAATTTATCTCCCTTCAGATTTGTTAATACTTGCTTTATATATTTCAGTGCTCTAACATTGGGTATATATATATGTACAGTTGTTTTATCCTGTGTCTGAATTGACTCCTTTTTCAGTACATAATGACCTTCTTGATTTCGTCTTACAGTTTTTGACTTACGTTCTATTTTATCTCATATAGCTATTCCCTCTCTCTTTTGGGTTTCATTTGTATGGAATATCTTTTTCCACGAAATCACTTTCTGTGCATGTGTTCTCACAGGTGAAGTAAGTTTCTTGTAGATAGCACATAATTGGTTTGTTTTTAAAAAAAAAATCATTCAGCCACTCTATGGCTTTTTATTGGAGAATTTAATCAATTTATATTCGAGGTAATTATTGATAGGTAAGAACTTACTACTTTTATTTTGTTAATTGTTTTCTAGTTGTTTTGTAAATCCTTTGTTCTTTTTTTTTTTTTTGCAATACTCTTTTGTATTTTTTTTTTAGTAGTATGTTTTGAGTTCTTGCTTTTTATTTTTTGTATATCTCCTATAGGTTTTTTTTGTGGTTACCGTGAAGCTTACAAAAAACATCTTGAAGTATAAAAGGTTAAACAGATTACTTTGATTGTAGAAAAACAAAACAGGAAATGAAATTGTACACTTTTAGTCCACCTGTTGCCCAGTATTTTGAATTTTTGATATAATTTATTCAACTTAATTTAAATTTAATTTGAACTTTTGATGACAATCTTTATATGGCATATTTCTCAACAAATTATTGTAGCTATTATTAGTGTTAATAGTTTTGCCTCTTAATCATCACACTAATGATATAAATGTTTTATACACAATCATTACAGTATTAGAGTATTCAGAATTTGACTGTATACTTAGTTTTACCAGTGATTTTTATTGTTTTTGTATTACTCATTAGCATCATTTTTCTTTCAGCTTGAAGAGCTCCACCATTTCTTGTAAGACAGGTCTAGTGGGGATGAACTTTCTAACTTTCTGTTTGTCTGGAAAAATCTTTTTCTCTGGCTACTTCATGTCTGAAGGACAGCTTTGCTGGGTACAGCATTCTTGGTCAACAGGTGTTTTGTTTGTTTTTCCCCCTTCAGCACTTTGAATATATCACCGTATCATTCTGATCTTTCTTGGACTGTAAGGCTTCTGCTGAGAGATCTATTGCTAGCTGTATTGGAACTCCCTTATATATTATTTGCTTCTTTTACCTTGATGCTTTTAGAATCCTCTCTTTGCTTTGGTTTTTGACAGTTTGATTATGTCTTGGGATAGTCTTGTTTGGATTAAATCTGATTGGAGATCTTTGACCTTTCTACATTTGCATATTTACATCTTTCTTCAGGTTTGGAAAGTTTTCTGTGATTATTTTTTTTAAATAAGCTTTCTACCTCTTTATATTTCTCTTCTCTTAAATTCCTCTGACTTGAATTTTGGTCTTCTGATGTTGTCCCATAAGTCCTATAAGCTATTTCGATTTTTCACTCTTTTTTCTCCTCTGACAATATTTTCAAATAACTTGTCTTTCAGCTCACAGATCCTTTTCTTCTGCTTGATTAATTCTGCTGTTGATGCTTTATATTGCACTTTTAATTTAACTTACTGTATTTTTCAGCTCCAGGATTTCTGTTTCTTTAAAAAATTACTTCAATCTCTCTGCAGACTTCTTGTTCTGATAACTTATTATTTTCCTTATTTTATTGAATTGTTTATCTGTATTTTCTGAAGTTCACTCAGCTTTTTAAAAAGAATTATTTTCAGTGCTTTCTCAAGCAGTTCATACATCTCCATTTCTTCAGGGTCAGTCACATGCACTTTATTTTTTCCCTTTGATGATGTCATGTTTTCCTGATTGTGCTTGATCCCAGTGATTGCGCATTGATGTCTGGAAATTTGAAGTAGGTACTTATTTCATTCTTTGCCCAGTCACTTTGTCTGGGAAAGCCTTTTAACAATCAGTTTATCCAAAGATTCTGGGCAGGCTATCTGGCATGGTTCTGAAGCTTGGGGATACTGGGGCTGGTGCCTCACTGGGTCAGCCTAGAAACCTGGGGTCACTGAGGCTTGCCTGCCACTGAGGGCAGTCTGGATCACAGGACCACTGAAGTTGGCTTGCCATGTGTCCTGCCTGGTGCCTGGGTGGATATAAAGGCTCAGTCTGCAGGTACCAGTCTAGGATCTGGGGCTAATGCTGAGTTTTATTGTGGCAGGCTCAGTGTTGGGGACCAAGGCAAAGTCCTGTACTCACTTTTCTCTCTTTTCACCAAATGAATGACATCTCTCTCCATACTGTGCTGCCTGAGTTTGGGGAAGGAATGATATGGGAAATGTAAAACTCTCCTTCCTACCCCCTTTAGTACTTTTTTTTCTTATTATTGTGCTATGCCAGGTGTTGCAGTCTCTCACCTGGTTTCCTCAGCTCTTGTAAAATTATTTTTGTGTGTGAATAGTTTTCAAGTTGATGTTTCTGAAGAGAGATAATCACTGGAGAGTTTTCTTCCACCATCTTGCTCTGTCCCTCTCTTCTTAACAGAGATATTTCTAATGGAAGCTTTTAGGAAATACATAATAAGGAACACAAAATTGATATTCCAGAGGAAATCAGGCTTAATTGCCTCCAGGGTAAACGGATCAATATCCTACTCTACGCTTAGAGTCTGGAAGTACAAACCAGAGGAACGTTAGTATTTTTACAATATTTACACTTTCTTGGATTTTCTCAGAGTGTTAACTTTAGAAAGTTTATGCTCAAGAGAAAATAGGCTGACTCCAAGAAACTCCAGGCTAGACCATTACTTGAATAAGGCTTTGTCTCCCTTAATGGGCGAAATAAGTTCAAGTGTGCACATCCAGCTCAAACCTTCAGAGACTGCCTGTCTCAGACTGTGTAGTGAGAGGAATAAGAGAGAATGGAAGAAGCTTTTATAAGACATAGAGTCCATTTTAGAAAATAAGCATTTTGGATGGAGGAGAATCAAATCAGACAAATTAGAAATGAAGTAAGAGGACATAGAGTACTAGGCTAATATTTTTATGAGCTTAAGATGATAATAGTTCAGGTCCTCTTAGTACAACATTTTACCTCTTCCCTCCTTATGATACTTTTAACTTTCTACTTGTATCATAATTTTATATCAATTTTCTCTCTGATTAGGTTCTAAGTACCTCACAGTTAAGATAAACATAATTACAGTGTTAACGTAAATTCAATGGACATTCATGCTACCATTTATTCACACACACAAAATATATAGCCAACAGGTATACATGTTAATATTTATGGTCTGGTAACTGCTGTTGAGGACTCAGTAATTTAAAAAAAGGGCTTAAGGACCAAACTCTTATGAAAATGTCTGAAATGATTCCTGTAGAAAAGGACTTGAAGTGGATAAGGGTTATTTTGGGGCAAACTGACCAGTGAAATTCAATTGATTTCAATTTAACAATCATATTATGTACTAAGAAAGACAGTATAAAGACATATGTCCAGCAGTGTTGGAAGATAATTTTAAAGGACTACGTTTGGCACACAGTTGCTGTTCTTAAGAAGTCATGCCAGGGAAACAACAGCAGAGGTAGCACCTCAACTACCCTTGGGCTGTGCAGCCAATTCCAGGAGACTTCAGGCCCTTGGCAGCTGTTCTACTTCCTGTTTGAGGTCACTCTGAACTCTAGAAGGGTCTTGGTCTTAAACTTTCTCACTTCAAGCACTGTTTTCAACTTTCGTTCAGAGTGATACTATCAGGGGAATATGTAGCAGCCAGTTAAAATTAATTTATCCATGTTAAGAGGATATTTGCTTGGAAGAAAGCTACAGTCTAATTTTCTGCCAGTTCCATCTTATCCATTGCTGAAACAAACCATAAATCTTCACTGTCTCCTCAAAAACATCCATCATTTTTTTTACTATCAATTTTATTTGCAAAATGCCTGTCATGTCTGTGTCCACATATCCATTTTTTGCTGCCACTATTTATTTCAAACCTTTGTCATCCCTTACATGGACTCTTGCAGAAAACATCTGCAAGCTATCCCTTCTTTTAATTCATGAGCTGTGCTTAACCACAGCTTGTGTCAGATCACAACCCCAAGGAATACCTTCAAAGGTTGCCCAGAGGATCAAGTCTAAGTGTCTTAGTATGATTTTCAAGGCCTTGAGCAATATGAAACCAATGTACTTTGCTGACTTCTCCTCCTGGGAGGCCCTGATGACCTGATGTCCTGGTCATACTTGATATTGCACCAATTCCTTCCTATTTCATGTACATTCATGCTTCTGTGACTTTGTTCAACCTGTTTCCTCCACCCAGATTATTGTTCTCATTCTCCATGCCTGGTGGAAGTCCATTCATCCTTTAAGACCCAGCCAGGTGGAATGGGCCTTGTACAAGCTCCCTTATCTAACATGGTAGACACCAGCAATCAGCTGATTAATCAAGAGTCAGTCAGTTAAAGAAGTAAATAAAAAATTAAACCAACAGAGTAAAATGTTCTCACTTGAAACATAAGAATATTCATTTATTGACTCTTTGGTGGAAGACTTTTTGATTATGGTTTCTCTGATTGAAGTTCTTCATTGACTTTCTTCATAGAATGCAGCCAGAATGTTTATTTCCTTTTCCAGTTTGGGTTCCTTATAAAGGAGTGAGAATTTAAAGGTACTTGAAAAGCAAACCGAATACTGTTTTAGGCTTTTATGATTTCATCCTTCATCTTTTACAATGGTCTCATTTACCTCTAATTAAACAGCATTAAAAAATCAATTTTACACACCAGTGGTAACATACTTACTACCCTGAACTGCATACTTAAACATCGTTAAGATGGTGTCTTGGTCAGCTCTGGCTGCCATAACAAAATAGCACAGACTGGGTGGCCTAAACAACAGACATTTATTTTCTCACAGTCGTGGAAGCTAGAAATCACACATTGAGGTGCAGGTCAAGTCAACTTCAGGTGAGGCCTCTTTTTGGCTTGCAGATAGTTCCTTCTCTCTGTGTTCTCATATGGCAGTGTGGAGTCAGGAGTGCTCTCAGATGTCACTTCTCATAAGGACACTAATCCAATTGGATCAGGGCCCCACCCTTAGGACCTCATTGAACTTTAATTACTTCCTTAGAGGGCCCAGCTTCAAATATAGCCACCCTGGGGGTAAGGCTTCTATACAGGGCTTTTGGAAGAACACAAACATTCAGTCCATAACAGATGATAAATTTGATGTTATATGTATTTTACCACCATTTAAAAAAATGAAGCTGCCAATTGTTTCCAAAATAAAAAATTACATATCACTTTGCCTAATTGGGTAGTTTCAAAGCACTCAGCTTAGTTTTCATGGAAATAACTTTCTTTTGTGTCCATATTTTATTAATTGTGGAATGTTTTGCTAAGATAGCCTGCATAGGTTTGAGAACCACTGTCATTGACTCTGGTAGGAGTAGCACCTCAGTGTGTACCTCTGAAGATAAGCTTCTTGGCAGTGAACTGCCAGCATGCTCTGGGCATGACTGATTCTATATTACAGAGGCCATGGAGAGCTGTCATTAATCTGTGAGTCCATGAAGTGGAGACCACTTGACGGTTTCTGCTGAGACTCTTCCAATGCCCTCAGCATGTGCCTGATCCATAAATGCCTGCAGTCAGTGTTTTCCCGATGAGGGATGACTTTGCATTGCAGTCTCATGTGCGTGTGCTTGACATCCTTAAGATACTGTGATGTCTTGGAGGAAAGTCTAATTTTAAAGGTTGTGTTAGGTTTTGGCTGTATTGATGTTACACAACAAATGACTGACTTCTCAGAGGCTTTTAATATTAGTCATTTATTTCACACTCATCGGTCAGCTGCTCATTACTTGGCTGCCCATGGAACCAGAACAAAGCTGAATGGGTGCTCTCCAGGGGTGCTCTTTTTAGGCCACAGTGGGAGCTCAGCCAATGTCCTTCAGCGATTGGAAGAAATTCCTCCCCTAGATCCCATGCTGTTCTATCCTGAACAGCTTTGGATGTTTATTCTCTGATTCTAATCTCTATTAGCTCTCTTCTGTTGACACATTCCTAACATGAAGACATTATAGCCCTGGCAGGGAGAGCAAACATTTTCCATTCCACGCTCTCAGGTTCAATGACTTGGGCCCAAGAATCAAACTGATAAAAGGCAGATTAACAGGAAAAAAATGTTAAATTATGCATGTGTACACAGGAGCTTACCAAGAAAAACATGGCTCAAGGAGGCGGCCAGTTGATTGAGGCTTATGTATCATCTTAGGAGAAACACAGTAAAAAGGGGTCTTCTGGGTGGGGAGGCAAGTTATGAGAGGGGGAGAGGAGGAGATGTGTGGTAAATAAGTTGGTCTTGTTGTCTTGGAGAGTAGCTCTCTTCCTGGTATGGGGACATCTTTACAAGTGGAAATTTCCATTACAAATGTAAATTTCCTTTACAGAACGGGCCATTTATATACTCCAGTTTTAGGAAGTAAGGGGAGAGGTAAAGACCTTGTCTTGGAATTGATATGGCTGTTTTAGCTCAAAACAATCCATATGCCTGTTAAAGTAAACTCAATATGACCTGGGAAAGACTCCATACCTCTATACTTGAGTCCTTGTGGATGAACTGCAACCTAGCTTAATAGTCAGACAAAACCGAAAACCTAACGTAATAGTATGCACCTCAAACAATGGCTGAGTGTTGGCCAATCCCAGCGGCCATGCTTCAACCACCCATAGATTGCTGAATGTTCAAACTGTGTTCAAATAAGGCAAACACTGAGCTGTAACCAATCTCACTGTTTCTGTGCCTCACTTCTGATTCCTGTACATCGCTTTACCTCTTTTGTCTACAAATTTGTTTTGACCACGAGGCTCCCCTGGAGTCTCTGTGAATCTGCTGTGATTCTGGGGGCTGCCCAATTAGCGAATCATTCATTTATCAATTGAACTCCTTTAAATTTAATTTGGCTGAAGATTTCCTTTTATCATGCCAAAGAGGCCTGATTTCCCATGGCATTTCCGGTGCCCTTCTCCTTCTGCATAAGGTGCAATGTGATGTGCACAAGGCTGACATAATTCCTTCTTTCTTGAGTGCTGTCTCTGCTAGTGCATCATGTGCTTCTTCTAAGTGTAGCAGAGAGTGAGGGGCTGCTCATCGGTCTCTGCAGTGATGCACTGAAAAAGGCACATCTCATAGAAAAACAAGAGTTAAATAAGAGAGAGAAGTAATTATTTACCACCTCCCTACCACCTGTCTAAAATGAACACCTCCCTTTTCATACATGTGGCTAAATGCAAATGCCTTAGGAGAGGTTACACACTGATTTAAATTCACTCTAAAATATAAGTAATATGTTTCAGATTTTCGTTTTGATGAGTGTGTTAGCATATTCTCACATTGCTATAAAAAAAATCTGAGACTGGGTAGTTTATAAGAAAAGAAGTTTAATTGGCTCACTGCAGGCTATGTTTCCTGTATAGCCTGCACCAGTACCAGCATCTGCTCGGCTTCTGGGGAGGCCTCAGGAAGCTACAATCCTGGCAGAAGGCAAAAGGGAGCAGGTACATCACATGGAGAAAGCAGGAGCAAGAGACAGGGTGAAGGGGCCACACGCTTTTGACAAACAGGTCTTTTGAGAACTCACTATCATGAGAACAGCACCAAGAGCATGGTGCTAGACCGTTCCTGAGAAATCCACCCTCATAGTCCAATCACCTTTCACCAGGCCCCACCTTCAGCATTGGGGGTTACATTTTGACATGAGATTTGGGCAGGGAGAACATCTAAACTATCTCAATCAGTAACTATGAATGGGAGAATAACCTGTTAGGACACTCAAAGATGAAAAGAAGTAACTTGTTAGAAGTGGCACACTGGCCGTTGAGCTCTTACTATGTGCAGGCATGGGGTGGGGGTCACGTAAGAGAAGGTGGACTGTCCTGCCGAGCAGTCTAGAGAAGAAAAAGAAAAAAAAGAGAGAAAGTGGGCCATAAGGGAGAAGAGAAGGGTGCAGGATTGAGCAGCTGTGGCTCCTAAATTGCCATCATTTTCATAGCTATGGTAATCACCAACCCTGTTGAATAAAAGCCATCTTGTCCTAGAGGTATATAGTCCAAGCAATACAAAGAACCCGAGACAGTGAGCCTTATGATCTTCATTAATTTCAAGTGCTCCATTCCCCAACCCTACCCCACTTCTTCAGGTCAGTTCAGTAAATAGTTATTGATCACTTATTCAGCAGAAAAGCACTGTACCAGATATTGTGGATACAGAGAGAAGACAGCCCAGCATTCTTTCTCTAGAGAACATTATACTTTGGCAGGAAGACAAGTGACACACTTAAGCCCCAATCAGTTCATTAAGTGTTTATTATTGTAAGAAAACTTTCACAACTCCCACTCCCTGATCCTGTCCATCATTGAATTCCCCAAAAGTCATATGGGTTTTGTTGTGGTACACCTGACATTGTTGTGTGGCACAGAAATGTCCCATTAACATAGAGAAGGGCTATTCAAGGCAACACAATGGCCACCTGCAGCAAAAAATCAGGTGTCTGGAAACATATTAGGCCAGAATTAATCTGTAGCTCTCTGCATAGTTTATGAGACACTTCTTAGAAGTGCAGCTGAAAATGGTGCATGTGTGTGTGTGTTTTAAATCCGAAGGCCCTTGGGAATGGCATGTACACAAATGTCAGTGTTTGTGGGCATGGAAGGGAAGGAAACCAGACGTGGGGCTGGGGAGAAGGCTAAACAGCTGCAGCTGGTGTGCTCCTGCCTTGTCTTTGATCCTTTCGATTCCTGTTTGGCTTTAGTCCCATGTTTTGGGCTGTGACTAAGTGGTCACAGCCCAAAGACTTAGGTGGGTCACTGTGCAGATGGCTTTGTCCGAAGTGCCACTGAAGGAGACAGGCTGGCGTCGGGTTGCTGCTTCTCTGCTTCCACTTAAACAGGAGAGTATTTGGTCAAACTTGGGACAAGGGCTGTTTTGGACAAACGGTTTACGTAAGGTGATGCTGTGCATTGTAAGAAGGGAAGTGAGAAGTGAGAGACCTGGAATCTGGTCCTTGTAATCGGTCATTGTTCAACGTGAACTTGACTGTCATGGAAATGGTTTGCACCTTGGTTTCATTTTTGCCATAAGCCCCTTCCCTCCATCCCTGTTGACACATTTCTCTCCTCTTGATCCAGTCTCTGCTTGTTTCAGCAGCTCAGTTTTCTTAGGATTGCCCCATGACATTTCCTTGCCGCAGAACCCTTCTCTGGATGCTGTATCAATCATCTACATGTTAGTATGAATTTAGCTAATGTGCTACCTCCATATGTGACTCTACACTCAAAGTATCCCAGCAGAGACACTCTCCCAGGTGCAGCAAGATGAAACAGTCAGTTTCGGGGTCTCTTACCATATCCCTATGTAAACACAGGTGTGGGAGGGAAATACTTTGAGATGACTGCATGGAACTCTGTATTCCTTTTCCATATAATGAGTCTATTATTCCAACTTCTCTCCATTGCTCAAAAACACTAATATCTCCTCTCTTGAAAAATTGACAGTGTGAGGACTGGGAAGCTGAAATTTTAGCTCAGAAGTCTACAACTAGAACCAAGTTTCTAAAAATGTGCCGTGTTATATAATCCAGGAGGAGGCAATGGAAAAGTACCAGCTGGTGTGGGACTGGAGGCTTTCCTGCCTCTGACTCACTCAGGCAAAAGGTCTTGAATTAAGATGCATCTCAGAAAAGCCAAACAAAACCCATTCATTCTTCAAGGCTTCACATTCATTATGGGAGAGTCGAAATGTAACCATGGGACTGAGACGGCCTGGGCACAGTTGAGAAAGTTCACAAAGTTTGTTCTTGTGCCCCTTGAGGCCAGCTTCCAGGGTCTCCCCACTCCCTTCCAGATGCCTGATGCCATCCTGCCGTATCTATGGCACTGCAGACAGAGCTATCGGGAAGACAGCCACCAATGGCCCAAATGGCTTTTCCCGTCAAAACTTGACTTCTCTGTCCTGTGGCCTCAGACCCTGCTGTGGGTTGAAAAGTATTGTTCTTAATTAAACAGTTAGATGGATCCTTGCTGTGGTGTTGGCTAACTGAACAGAGCATCTTTGAAAAAATAACATCGCAGGCCAACCACAGTGGCTCACGTCTGTAATGGGCAGTTTGAGCCCAGGAATTTAAGAACAGCATGGGCAACATAGCAAGCCCTTGTCTCTACAGAAAATTTTTTAAAAATTAGCCCAGCTTGGTGGTGCCTGCCTGTGGTCCTAGCTACTTGGGAGGCTGAGGTGGGAGGATTGCTTAAGCCCAGGGGTTTGAGGCTACAGTGAGCTGTGTTTGCACCACTGCACTCCAGCCTGGGTGACAGAGTGAGACCCTGCCTCAAAAACAAATAAAAAACAAAACATAATGTCTTAACTCAAAAGAGAGTATGGCCCCTCGTGCAGTGACAAAATTGGCTGGCACATCAGGAATGATGACCCTGGCCGGGGAAGATGTTTGGGACTGGTGGAGCCTTTGGATTTGGAGCCCCTGGAATCACACTAGCATCCAGCTGCCTTCTCCATGAAGAGATTTCTCTGTGGGAAGGTCCTGGCATCTGTATTTTGCAGCTCCCCAGAAGGTTTTGAGGCCCATGGGGAATGACGGGGAACTGCAGCCCGTCTATGCCGTGAGGTCAGGAGAACAGGCAGTGGTCCGGCAGGACGGATGCGTTATGGACTTGCAGATGACTACTCATTCCTAGGCTTTTTCTCCTCTCGTTTCTCTCTTCATTTTGGGTCTTTTTGCCCACAGTTGACATCTGCGTGCTGTCTTCTTCAGGACCCCAACACTCCACAACCCTGTTGCGTGGCAGGAAAAAGGAGACGAGTCCTTGGAAGTTGTGTGTGGTGAAGTGCGCTGTAAAGGTTTCTGCACCTGAGTCGCGGCTGCTCCCCAGCACACGCTCAGGTAGTAACTCATTTTCCATCAAGTCACACACACTGTTTTTATGACATCATTACTTTATTAAAAGATTCAGGAAATGACATTTCCTGAGCCTACTAGATGAATGGGTTCCCTGAATCAGTGCACATTTATTTTAGGAGGTATATTGTCCTTAGGGTTCTTTGGGCTCTGTGACGAATTGTTGCTAAATGTTGCCTTTGCCGATATTTGTCCAGAGAGGGGCAAGTAGTCCTATAGAATAGAATCTCAGAGCTGGAAGGGAGTGAGGAAGTTGTATGGTGGAACACCTTTTACATGCAAGGAAACGGGTTTGGAGAAGAGAATCAATGACTAAGGTTGTACACAGAGTAAGTGGTAGAGACCAGACTCCAACCCAGGTCTTCCGGTTTGCAGGCAATGCTATTTCTGCTACAGTAAGTAGCATTCTGCTTTTCAGTTAACCATCCTGCCTAATCCCCGCACACACACTGCCATTGTGATTCCTGACTAAGCCAGGCATATTTTCTGGCCCCAAACACACCCACAATTTCTGGCCTTTACTTACTGTTCCTTTCTTCACTTGCACTAATCATGACAAGCGTATGAGTGAAGGATTTAGAATCCTGCTCCTTACAAATGAAATGTAAGTGCTCAGACAATGAATACAGTT
Organism: Plecturocebus donacophilus; assembly: GCA_004027715.1. NCBI lineage: Eukaryota > Metazoa > Chordata > Mammalia > Primates > Pitheciidae > Plecturocebus > Plecturocebus donacophilus. Next base: position 12,933 of record PVKP010010181.1, read on the forward strand.
AAGAGTCATCCATCCATCGTAAGAGGCTGTATGTAGAACAAATGTGCTACAGTTAAGAAAAATTGGCCGGATGCCATGGCTCATGCCTGTAATTTCAGCACTTTGGGAGGCCAAGGCAGGTGTATCACCTGAGGTCAGGAGTTCAAGACTAGCTTGCACAACGTGGTGAAATCCTGTCTCAACAAAAAATACAAAAATTAGCCAGGTATGATGGCACATGCCTGTAATCCCAGCTACTTGGGAGTCTGAGGCAGAAGAATCGCTTGAACCCATGAGGTGGAAGTTGCAGTGAGCTGAGATTGTGCCGCTGCACTTGAGCCTAGGTGGCAGAGCGAGGCTCTATCTCAAAAAACAAACAGCCAGGCACGGAGGCTCACATCTATAATCCCAGCACTTTGGGAGCTTGAGGCAGGTGACGAGGTCAAGAGATCGAGAGCATCCTGGCCAACGTGGTGAAACCCTGTCTCTACTAAAAATACAAAAGTTAGCCAGTCGTGGTGGCACACACCTGTAATCCCAGCTACACAGGGGCTAAGGCAGGAGGATCGCTTGAACCCAGGAGGCGGAGGTTGTAGTGAGCAGAGATCACGCCATTCCACTCCATCCTGGGTGAAAGAGCAAGACTCCATCTTAAAAAACAAAAACAAAAACAAACAAAAAAAAAAGAAAAGAAGGGGTGAGCACCACACCCCTGTTTTTAACTTGAAGGGCTCTGGATTTTTGAAAGTCGGAGCAATGACCTTTGAAGGTAAAGAGATTTATTCTGCTTAGTGGCAGTGAAATAGAATCACAGGAAGCCAGCATTGTGGGGTTCTGATCCAACACCCTTGTTTTACAGGGGGACACTGAGAACTCTGAGCAGGGGGCCGGTACACCCCACGTCACTTGAGGTTAGTGTCTGAGCAGGGACTAGGAGCCAACAATCCTGACTTCTGGTCTACATTCCCCCCAGTACCCACAGCCTCCCTAATAGCCAAATCCTCATATAACTTTATGCAGTAAAGCATACCAAGCTTTACATAGCATTGCCCAGGCTGTGCACATTGAGGTATTTCAAAGCAAAAAGCATTAAAAAGTCTTTGTGACTATCCCTCAACAAGAATGTAAAGGCTTTGGGAACAGGGCAGGAACCACTTACCTTGGCATACCATAGTGCTGTGACCATTGCAGTCATGCTTTCCAGATGACATCGTCGGGGCATGTAGTCTGAGAATGCTTTGACTCTGAATGGAGGACACAGTCTCCAGATAGGGAAATGTTGGCCTACAGATGTTTGATGGCCACAGTGGTGGTGGGGGTTCCGTAATGGGATAACTCGAGTCTGAATGTGTGAAGTGATGTTTCAACTAGACTGATTTTGGAAGTGATTGTAGCTGGCACTGGGAGATGAGGAGGCATGATGCGGGTGAGAATAATTCATTGTGAAATTTCAATAGTTAGGCTCTTCAACTGTAAGAATGTAAACCGCAGGCCACTTTACTAAGAGGGGTTATATTGGTCCAAATGTCTGCATACACGTCCCATGTTCAGCCGGCCCCACCTGCCTGCCCCTAGGTGCCCCACAGCTGGCTCAGGGCTGAGAACCACGGCAGCCCACCACCCACTCCCTAGTTCTGGCCTGGTGGTCTTGGCTCCTCCCACCACATCCCAACTCAGGTGAAGTGTGGATCTAGGCTTGCAGCTGCGAAGTGCAGGGCCTGGGCACTCGACCTGGAGGTGCAGGTAAGTTCATACACCTGTACAGGGTGAGGACAGCCTGAAGGAGGTCTGGGAGGAGGGGGCTAAATGCCCCACGCAAGGAGCTTTGACCATCGTGACAGAAGGTGAGGGCAATTGTGGATTTGTCTCCCTTCCCTGCCCACCTCCCTCCTGCTCCCATCCACACTCACAGACTGCCCCAGGTATGGTGATGCCTTTGGCCTGGCCCTGGACATCCATATGCCTGGACAGCCAGCTGTGTCTTCTGAGGCCGTGGGCAGCTGGGCAGCACACCCCTTGCATCTGCTTTCCCCATTCCCGCTTTGCTTCTTGCCCTCACTCTTGCTGCCCTGGGATCATACCCTTCTCCTCACAAAGCAGGAGCTGAGATTTGCCTCAAGCTTTGTTCTCCAGGGAGCACAGGTCATTTAGGGACTGGTTGTACAGCTGCACATAGAAAGCTTTGCACGTGCTTCACTTGGTTTCTTTTGACATGGTGATAGGAGATGTGAATACCGTGGTTTTCTTTATCTTTTAAATGACCCAACTTTGCTACCATGGTAGAAGCAGCCATAGACCAACCGTATCTAAGTGCATGACCGTGGCTGTTTTCCAATAAATATTTATGAAAACAGGCAGCAGGCTGGATTGGTGTACATGGGCTGCAGTTTGCAAACTCCTGACCTAGGAGGTCCTTCATAGAAGATGAATCCATTAATCTGAAAATGCAGGAGGAAATGTGTGTTTTTGGTCAATTGTGTCAGAGACATTTCACAGAATCTGGGGTCTGAAAGTTTTTTTGGAAGAGAGTGTCTTATTGTCCCACAGTTTGATCACAGTGTATTTTAAATTGTATTGCACATTGCATCTTACTATGGGTATTTGTGTTCATGTCTGCCTCCGTCTTCGATTGTAAAATTTTAGGTCTATGGTAGGGTCTGAGCTTTACTTATGCTTGTAACTTTCTTAGCACACTCTCTGTCACGGGGTAGGTAATTAATGCATGTGCAGTCAATACGTGAAGAGGCAGGAAGAAATGATTTCTTAGAATACATGTGAAAAGGAAGCTGCTGTTGCCATTTGTGTATGATGTTAAATACTGATTAGTTTACCTATGATACCTATGTGTTTTCATTCATTCTTTATCTTTGGCGATAAGCAGGGTGTGGCACTGGCCTTGTGATTATGACTTTGACACACTCTGGGTTCTCCCCCATCTGCCTTTATTGTCTGATCTCCAGAGACAGGACACCTGGCATCTCTGCAGTCTGCTTGTGTATTCACAGGGCACACAGCACCCCACCGATGGCTGGGTTATTGAACTAGGTCAGTCATTTTTCCAATCTGCCGCTTGCCTCCTGGAGTAGAAGGGGGAAGAATTATAACAGAAACATCTAAAATTGTAAGAGAGACTAAAAAAACAAAACACAAACAAAAACAGCTTTCTGACTGTCAGCTTCACTGAACAGCGCCATTGCTTTATCTGACCTTAAGCACCATTTGGGAACAGGTAGTGTTAGGTGCCAGGGGCACCGGCTTTCTCAGATCCGTGTTGTAAGTATGTATGCCAAATTGTTAGACCTGCAGTCCGCGCTGGGTAAGCTGTTGAATTGATGGACTCAGCCCCGGCAATGACTGGGAAAAGAGCATGTTACAGTTGGAAATCCAGGAAGAGAAAGAAAATCCATGCTGCTCCCAAGGAGCAGAGCAATTTTATGATCTATTTTCTCAAAAACAGTGACTGTGTCAAATAAGAAAGACTGAGAGGAAGAGCTTGAGAATTTTTTTTCCAGACGTACATTGTTCATGCCTTTTCTTCATGACTCTTTCCTGAAGGTCTTCCTTGTAGCAGAACAGGGCTACCCTTGCTGTTACTGTTACCACCCAATGGATTCACCTTGCCTGCTGCCTAGATAGAGCCAATTTATCAAGACAGGGAAATTGCAATAGAGAAAAAATGATTTACAGAGCCAGCTGTGCAGGAGACTAGAATTTTATTATTACTCAAACCAGTCTCCGTGAGCGTTCGGGGATCAGAGTTTTTAAGGATAATTTGGGAAGTCGGGGAAGGCTAGTGAGATGACAGTGTGGATTGGTTGGGTCAGAGATGAAATCACAGGGAGTTGGAGCTGTCCTCTTGCGGTTAGTCAGTTCCTGGGTGGGAGCCATAAGATTAGATGAGCCAGTTTAACAATCTGGGTGGTGCCAGCTGATCCATCAAGTGCAGGGTCTGCAAAATATCTCAAGCACAGATTTTGGGAGCAGTTTAGGGAGGGTCAGAATCTTGTAGCCTCCAATTGCATGACTCCTAAGCCATAATTTCTCATCCTTTGGCAAACTTCTTAGTTCTACAAAGGCAGTCTAGTCCCTAGGCAAGAAGGAGGTTTGTTTCGGGAAAGGGCTATTATCCTCTTTGTTTTGAACTATAACCTATAAACTAAGTTCCTCCCAAAGTTAGTTCAGCCCAAGAATGAACAAAGACAGCTTGGAAGTTAGAAGCAAGATGGAGTTGGTTAGGTTAGATCTCTTTCATTGTCATTATTTTGCAATGGTGGTTTCATTATCAACATCACTGAGGTCCTGACCGTCAGTGCCCTGTACCGAGTACGTTTTTCAGAGGTCAGCCTTTTCCTTCTCTGCTTCCACTCTATTTAGCTCTCATGACAGGTCTGAAGAAACCATTGTAGCGTTTCCTCAATTTCCCCATCAGTCAGATGCAGGTGGACTTAATGGAATCCTCAAGCAGTGAGACCTCCTAGCTTCAGGGACCAAAAAACATGAGTAGATATTAATACTTCCCAATAGCAAATGACTATTGATAAGGATATCATCTCTGTCCTGAGAACTTAGATGCTACTATTATCATAGTTAAATGGATAATAAATGTAAAAAGTCACCTCTAAGTACTAGACTCCAGCATTTAATTCCCCTTGTCATTTGCTAGACATTAGAAACTTGGCTAAAACTAAGACTAAGCCTTTTTTTTGCCCTCAAGAATTGAATTTTTTCTAAAACAAGTTTTATTGAGATACAATTCATGTAGCATAACATTTATCCTTTTAAAATATACAATTCAGTGCTTCTCATATATTTATAGAGTTGTGTAACTACCATCACAATCAGATTTCAGGACATTTTCATTACTCCCCAAAGAGGCTCTGTATCTGTAGATGGTCACTCCCCAGTCTCCCAATGCCAACCCCGAGGCAACCACTAATTTACTTTCTGTCTCAATAGATTTGCTTCCACTAGCTATTTTACATGAGTGGAATCATATACTACATGGTTTTTTGAGACTTGCTTCTTCCATTTAGCTTACTGTTTTGAGGCTGATTTTTCTTCTTCCATTTAGCTTACTGTTCTTGAGGCTGATTTTTTTTTTAGGGTGGAGTCTCACTCTGTCACCAGGCTGGAGTGCAGTGGTGCAACCTCGGCTCACTGCAACCTCCACCTCCTTGGTTCAAGCAATTCTCCTGTCTCAAACTCCCGAGTAGCTGGGACTACAGGTACATGCCACCACAGCCGGCTAAGTTATATATTTTTAGTAGAGATGGGGTTTTACCATATTGGCCAGGCTGGTCTCAAACTCCTGACCTTGTGATTTGCCCACCTCAGCCTCCCAAAGTGCTGGGATTACAGGCGTGAGCCACCATGCCTGGCTGAGGCTGATTTATATTGTAATACTTCATTCCTTTTTACTGCTGAATAGCATTCTGTTGTGTGAGTATGGCACCACATTTGTCTATCCATTTGTCAGCTGAAGCATATTTGGGTTGCTCATACTTTTTGGCTATTACGAATTATGTTGCAGTGAAGCTTGGTGCACACGTCTTTGACTAGGACATCTGTTTTCACTTCTCTTGGATATAGAACTAGGAGAGGAACTGCTAGGTCATATGGTAACGATGTATTGAAAATTTAACTGCCAAACCATTTTTCAAACTCATTGCAACATTTTACATTGCCAGCAGCACTGTATGTTGGTTAATTTCCCCACATCCTTGTCAACACATGCAATTGCCCATCTTTTTGACTGTAGCCATCCTAGGGAGTGAAGTGACAACTCATTATGGTTTTATTTGCATTTCTCTAATGATTAATGATATCAAACAACTTTATGTGTGTTTAATGGCCATTTGCATATGTTCTTTAGAGAAATGTCTGTTCAAACTCTTTGCCTATTTTTTTTTTTTTTTTTTTTGAGTCTCACTTTGTTGCCCAGGCTGGAGTGCAGTGGCACAATCTTGTCTCACTACAACTTCTTTCTCCTGGGTCCAGGCTATTCTCTTGCCTCAGTCTCCTGAGTAGCTGGGATTACAGGCCTATGCCAGCTCGCCTGGCTAATTTTGTATTTTTCATAGAGACGGGGTTTCACCATGTTGGTCAGGCTGGTCTCGAACTCCTGACCTCAGGAAATCCACCCTCCTGAGCCCCCTGAAGTGATGGGATTATAGGACTGAGCCATCGTGTCTGACCCCTTTGCCTATTTTTAAATTGAGTTTTGTCATTTTATTGTAAAGTTGTATGATTTACATATTTTGTATACTATCACCTTATCAGGTATATTATTTTCAAATATTTCCTCTTACTCTCTTGGCTGTCTCTTCACTTTCTTGATAGTGCTGTTTGAAGCGCAAACATTGTTTGTTTTGATGAAAGTGTAGTTTATCAACTTTTACTTTTAGCTTCTACATTTGTGATATTGTATCTAAGATATCCTTGCTGGCCAGGCGCAGTGGCTCATGCCTGCAATCCCAGCACTTTGGAAGGCCAAGGCGGGTGGATCACCTGAGGTCAGGAGTTTGAGACCAGCCTGGCCAACATGGTGAACCCCTGTCTCTACTAAAAGCACAAAAAATTGGCCAGAGATGGTGGCAGGCACCTGTAATCCCAGCTACTCAGGAGGCTGAGGCAAGAGAACTGCTTGAACCTGGGAGGTGGAGGTTGCAGTGAGCTGAGATTGTGCTATTGTACTCCAGTCTGAGTGACAAAAGCGAGACTCCATCTAAAAAAAAAAAAAAAATCCTTGCCTAACCCAAAGTCAAGAAGGTTTATCCCTATATTTTATTTTAAGAGTTTCGTAAGTGTTACTTCTTACATTTAAGTCTATGATCCATTTTGAGCTGATTTTTGTGTATGGTGTGAGATTGGGGTTCAATTTCATTATTTTGAATGTAGATATTCAGTTGTTCTTAGCATCATTTGTTGAAAAGCCTGTTTTCTCTCCTTTGCGTTCCCTTGGCACCTTTGTTGAAAGTCAGTGCCACAAATGTACAGGCTTATTTATGTCTGAACTCTGCATTTTATTACATTGATTTTCATGTCCAGTCTTATGCCAGTACCACAATGTCTTGATTGCTGTCACTGTGCAGTAAGTTTTGAAATTGAAAACTATAAGTCCTCCAACTTAGTTCTTCAAAAGATGATGCTTATTTTAAAATAAAGGCTTTGTCATATAATTTGATTGTCTGTTGGAAAATAGCTTTAGATTTTGGGAGGTTTGCATAAATTAGTCAATATTCTTTCATGGTGGGCAAAAGCTTTATGTGCCCAGCTGTTCAACAACTATATATATATATACACATACACACACAAATATATATATATTCTATATATATATAAATGTATATATTTATATAGAATATATATATTTATATATAGAATATATATACAAATATATGTATAAAAATTCCTGAAAGTCTAAATTATATATAAACATATATATATATATATATATGTATGTGTATATATATATGTATGTATGCATGTATACAAATTCTATAAGTCTTCTCATTCATTTGGAGTGGGCATGTGAGTCAGCCTTTGGCTGGTTGTTGAAACCTTCTTGAAGAGCCTTATTTCGGAAGTTTGATTTGCTCAATGGATATTTGTCCATCGCTTCCTGCATATCATGGCCTGTGCTAGCTGCTGGGAGGGAGAGATAAAGGAGACGTAATTGCTTTCGGGACACTCACTGTAGAGCAAGGAATGAGTAACAATGTTAGAGCTGAATTTTTCTTTTTTTTTGAGACACCGTCTGGCTCTGTCATCTAGGCTGGAGTGCAGTGGCATGATTACAGCTCACTGCAACCTCCACCTCCTGGGCTCAAGCCATCCTCCCACCTCAGCCTCTCAAGTAGCTAGGACCACAGGCATATGCTACCACACCCAGATAATTTTTAAAAAAAATTTTATAGAGTTTTCAGTAGGATTTCACCGTGTTGTCCGGGCTGGTCTTGAACTCCTGAGCTCAAGCAATCCGCCTACCTCAGCCTCGCAAAGTGCTGGAATTAAAGGCGTATCAGAACAATGATACGATGACTGAGCCACTGCACCCAGCCATTAGAGCTGAATTTCTGGAGACTGTCAGCGTAAACTCCCTTGCTTTGTAGATATGAAAAGGAAGCCTTGAGAAGGACAGCTTTGGGTGAAAGCCACAGTGTCCACACAAGTAAATAATGGTGAGCATAATGCCTTGTGTATAGTAGGTCCTCAATAAATATTCACCATGATTTACTTACTAAATGGTGTGTAGGCTAGTGGCTGGAATATTTAACCATGAACACATAGACTCAGAATGTTGAGAATGCTCAATTCCTTTCTGCAGTGAGTTTTAAAGATTCTTTTGTGCTCCCTGCCTAGCCTGGGGCTATTGCTGGGCTCTTGGCAACATTCACCTGGCTGAGCCCAGCAGCCCTTGCCCTGGAGACAGAAATTGCCCTTTTTTCCCTCTTCTTTTTATTTTTGGCACAGGGTGTCTTGAGATAGGTTGAATAGCCACCCTGGAGTTTTGCCAGAGTCACAAGATGAGGAAGGTCAAGAGGCAGAAGAGAGCAGGGTGAGGAGATGGGGAGGAAGTTTGACATCATGTGGTTCGAATGGCTCAAAATGCTGAAATGCCAGCTTTAGTTCAAGCAATTTAGACTTTCAGGAAGCCTGGCGTTTCCCCCTAGAGTCATTTGTTTAGTCCTGTCTGGTGGGCTTGGCTGGCCGATTCCACAGACTCGTGATCAAAAAGTTCTCTAGGCAGAATAGAGATGTGGCAATTCTAGGGCCCCAGCGTCTCCCGTGAACCCAGCGTCGCCCAGATCAAGTCCCCAGGGTGGCAGGTGTCTGGCATCAATCACGGGTGGGGCGCGGCGGCGGGACACTGAGTTTAGTTCAAGGAAGTATTGCCAGGTTTTGTGTGCCCTTCTGTGCCACTAACAGAGAACATGAATTTGAATATGGAGCACGGTTCAGTGCACATCAGACCTGAAAGAGAAGGCAGAGTCCAGGTGAAAAGCAGGAACGGGGCCAGATTGCCCAGTTAGAATGGGGCTCTGTTACCAGCCAGCTGGTGAGGTCGGCTGCTGACATGGTACTCTCCACCTGAGTTTCCTCATTCAACACCTAATCCCCGGGCTCTGCCCTTCCTTCATCTATAGCCCCAGTACCTTTCAGCAAATTGTGTAATGTACTTATTTGTTATGGTTGTGATTTACTGTCTTCCTCATCTCCTGCTCTGAAAGGACAGACATCTTGCTTGCTGTGTTTCGATGCATTCCAAGATTCTGGAAGACTTGGAAGACAGCAGGTGGTCATACACATTTGTTGAATATGAGTGGTCACAGTGCCAATTTCGCTGTGTTGTTATGCGGACGAAATGACTTTGTATTGTCATATGCTTGGGGCAGTGCCAGCCCTGAGCAGCATGCCCTGAACCACATTTCAGCACACAGTGAGGGCTGGATCTGTCGAGCAATCCCACGTCCCCTGTCTGGGCAGGCCCAGGACAGCTCTGCTTTTAACCTGTTTACTAGAATAATTGCTAACAGTGCTTTCTTTCAGTTAAAAAAAAATTGCTCATTTTAGCTAGTAAATTATATGGTTTTGCTACATGTAAGTGTTTTTACTCATTCATTTAAGAAACTGAAAAAAAAAAAAAAAAATCTGCCATGTGGCGTGCACCTGTAATCCTGGCTGCTCAGCAGGCTGAGGTGGGATGATGCTTGAGCCCAGGAGTTCAAATCCAGCCTGGGCAATGTAGAAAGACCCTAACTCTACAAAAAGCAGAAAGAAGAAGAAGAAATATACTGATTAGGTATCATGCTAAGAGCAACAGCCATACTGCCTTTCCTTTTAGAGCTTACTGTCTTCAGACTTTCTCACTGGAGAACTTGCAAAATTAAATAATTTAAATTTAAAACTGTTGGAACTTTAAATTATTTGAGCCTTGAGAGAAATGTGGCTATCTGGGCTGAGTCACATAGCATGCAGTTTCAACTTCTGCTTTTTTTTCTGTAAATGATTACGAACGACTGAATGACACTAGAAACAAGACCCCCTGCGTGGCGACCCCTCAGAACATTACTCTTGTCGTCACAGAATGTTAAAGCCGTCTTCCATGGAAAAGAGCAAGCTCCCTAATCAAATCGCTGTAACATGTACACCAGCCTTGTATGGAAAATGTTGCAACCTTGCCTTGCTAAAGCTGTCTGCCTGTGTAAGCACAACTTAGCTTCTCCACTTTAGAGCAGGGACCCTGTCGTTTTGGGGTCTGTGTTTTCCCGGTGACCGTTCTCAAGCTCTGTACTCAAATAAATAAACCCCGTACTTCATCATATTTTCTGTATCACCTTATTTAAGGTCAACAAACTTTAAGAACATAATTAAGTAGACAACCTCATGACTTGCACACATGGTTAATAATAATAATTGGATTGACATCCATATGGTTCTACACTGTTTTAGAAGAGGTTTTTATTTTTTTAAAATATTGATCCATTTTCATGCTTTATATAGTAATCCAATGAGGTAGAAGTGACTACCATCACCCTTTTACCGATTGCAATGGGGACTGAGCACCAGCCACTTGATGAGGGTCGCAGAGCCCGGGCGCTCTGGTCCCAAAGCTTGGATTCCCACGGGCTTTCCTGCTGAGTCACACTGTCTGCTGGGAGCTGTTGACCCGCCGTCTCTTTCTCTGACTTCCACCCGATAATTCTACATTGATCAGGAATAAGCACACATACACAGGTCACAGTCTGATTAAAGGCAGGATACACACCTTGAATTAAGGGGAAGGCTGAAGCCTGGACTTCCGATCTCTAGTTCTGCCTGGTCAATGAAGTTCCTGGGTCCTCAGTTCAGGCCTGAGGCAACCCTGCACGGCAGGGACAAAAATGGCAGCTTTTTCATGTTCCTCTGCCTCCCTCTAGTGACTCAAGTCCAAACCAGTGCGGCTGGGAACTATTGCAAGAACACGGCCCCTGCAAAGCGCTGAGCTTCCTCGATTCCTTCTGCCCTTTCCTGCCTCACGCCTCCTGTGTGTGAAGCACTGTGCCCAACGTAAAGCACACAGAAAGCCTGACTCGGCATCTCCCTGCTCGGGTGGCCTTGGCAACCTCTCCATGTACCCAGAGAAGCAAAGAGGACTTAACAGTTCAAAGAAGAGTGGCAGTAACCGCTTTTTCTTTTCCGAGCTTTCTTCTATGAAGTGAAGCACTGTGTGGCCTTTAAGAGTTCCATTAAGGGCCAGGCACAGTGGCTCACACCCGTAGATCTCAGCAATTTGGGAGGCTGAAGGGGGTGAATCACTTGAGGTCAGGAGTTCGAGACCAGCCTGGCTAACATGGTGAAACCGTGACTCTACTAAAAATGCAAACATTACCCAAGTGTGGTGGGGGGCGCCTGTAGTCCCAGCGACTTGGGAGGCTGGTATGGGAGAATCACTTGAGCCTGGGAGGCGGCGGTTGCAGTGAGCTGAGACTGTGCCACTGCACTCCAGCCTGGGTGACAGAATGGGACTCTGCCTCAAAACCAAAACAAGAGTTCCATTAAGGGCAGTAGGACCACTTGTAGACGCAGTGTCTGCCCACGACCTCCCGAGCGCCTGGCTGCCACTCTTCCTCCCTGCCTCCTGTCGTCCTTCCTCTCTCCCCTGCTCTATGCTCCCATCTTTCCCTGGTGCTCTTTTTGTGTATTTTTCTCCTCTGCCAATCAACATGCAGGGCAATGAAGCCAGGCATAGCAGCGGGCACTGCCTGGCCCTGCTGGTCGCTCTCACGCCTGAAGAGCTGTTTACCTCTGTGCTGAAACATCTAGTTTCCAGCAGTGTGTCGATGGCGAACACTCAGAGGTGGAGTGGGGCAGGAGTCAGACTTCTCAAGGACACCGCAGCCCAACAGACACTAAGGAGCTCTGCCAGCGTCTTAGTCAGAGCAAGGCAAGGCTATGGTATAGGGTCCCTTCTACTTGGAATGGAGAAAAGGGCTTCTGATGTTCTTTGATTTATTTTTTGAAACCGAGTCTTGCTCTTGTCACTCAGGCTGGAGTGCAATTGTGTGATCTCGGCTCATCGCAACCTCCACCTCGTGGGTTCAACCAATTCTGTTACCTCAGCCTCCCAAGTAGCTGGGATTACAGGCACGTGCCACCACGCCCAACTCATTTTTGTATTTCTAGTTTTGCCATGTTGGCCAGGCTGGTCTCAAACTCCTGACCTTGAGATCTGCCCACCTCGGCCTCCCAAAGTGCTGGGATTACAAGCATGAGCCACCGTGCCTGGCCTGATGTTCTTTTTCTGCAAGGATCCAAGCAGCTTGGTTTGGCCATCACCACCTGCAGAGCCCAGCTCGGCATTCGTGTCTTCATTCCCCTCTGCTGTCCCTGGGGCATATCGAGCATCCCTGGACCATGAGTTCCCAGCCTACTCTCAGGTTCCTGCCAACTTTGGTGGACCTCAGATGAGACCTCTGCTAACCACAGAAACAAAGCTTCTCCCATGCTCGTGGCCTGAGGAAACTTCGGAAAGGTGTTAGATGGATGCTTCATACACCGTGTCAGACCATTTTGATCTGTGCACCTCGTATTACTGTGTCTGAGCACAGCGCATTGCGGTCCAGTGTCTGTCTCTCCTACTGAACTGGAGACAGCTAGAGGGTCTGCATGATGCGAATTGATTTTTGTATTCCCAGTGTCTGAGACGTGGTTGGTGCTCAATAATTGCTTGTTTCAGGGATAAATGAATGAAAAAAAAAATGAAGGAGTGATCATTAGCCTCAGCGAAACCTTGTTCCCAAAGTCACACACACAGTCATTTATTTCCTCCGAAGGACAGATGCTAGGTCAACAGGTCTTCATGATTTTATGATCTCTATGGTGACAGATAAGACATTAGGGTGCATCTGAAGGAAAGATAGAAGATAGCAGGCTACAAGGGCCAAAAAAAGCGGGAGAGGAAACTGATAGGAAGTGCCTACTGATTCTAATAACTGAGAGACAGTTTTCAGGATTATGGTCATAGTTTTAGTAGCAAGAATTAAAAAATTCACAGAATTCTGCCCTTTCCTCCCCAAGGTTAGAGAAGGACAAAAATCCTTTAATAGCATTAAAGAGAATGAGAAAAGAAAAAACAGAAAGAGAGAGAGAGAGAGCGCGCATAGAAACTGTGGCCGGAGGATTAACTCGAATACTTGCAATATTCAGATAAAAAGCCCTCTTTCATGCCAGACTCTGACAATGGATTCTTTCTCTTTTTCTTTCCTTCTTTCCTTCCTTCTTTCTTTCTTTCCTTCTTTCTTTCTTTTCTTTCTTTCTCTCTTTCTCTGTCCCTTTCTTTTCTTTTCTTTTTCTTTTCCTTCCTTCCCCTTCCTTCCCCCGCCTCCCTCCTTCCCTCCCTTCCTTCCCTTTCTTTTGAGATGGGGTCTCTCTCTGTTGCCGAGGCTGAACTGCCCTGGTGCAATCTTGGCTCACTGCAACCTCCACCTCCCGGGTTCAAGTGATCATCCCACCTCAGCCTCCCAAACAGCTGGATCCATAGGTGTGTGCCACCATACCCTGCTATTTTTTTGTATTTTTGGTAGAGACAGGGTTTCACCATGTTGGCCAGGCTGGTCTCAAACTCCTGAGCTCAAGCAATCTGCCAGCTCGGCTCCCAGAGTGTCAGGATTACAGGCATGAGCCACCGCGCCCAGCTGGATTCTGTTTTTCATAGTGAGAGCTTCATAACAAACAGATGTGCTTTTCTGGGCAGCAGTGTTCTTCAGGCTGATCTGTGCATTGGGCAGCTCTCTGCCATCCTCTCACCTTCACTTCCACGAGTGCTCTCCTTTTGTGCCCCTTGCTGGCAGTTTTACAAATCACATATGACAGTAACTTACATGTTTATTACCCAGTGCTATTGGCATTTTCACTGGGGAACCCCAGAGCCCCTCAAGTCTTTCTGAACTCAAGAATAAGATTTTTAAAATTTTTTATTTATTTTTATTTTTTAGATGGAGTCTGACTCTGTTGCCTAGGCTGGAGTGTGGTGGCGGGATCTCAGCTCACTACAACCTCTGCCTCCCGGGTTCAGGCGATTCTCCTGCCTCAGCCTCCTGAGTAGCTGGGACTACAGGCGCACGCCACCATGCCCAGCTAGTTTTTGTATTTTCAGTAGAGATGGGATTTCACCATGTTGGCCAGGCTGGTCTCGGTCTCTACCTCATGATCTGCCCACCTCAGCCTCCCAAGGTGCCGGAAGAATACGATTTTTAATAGCAAGGGGTTAAGTGCGGTGGAGTGGGAAGGTGGATGTTTTGAAGGGGGAATTAGCCTCCTGTCTTCCCAACTATGCCCAAGAGCTCACTAGATGGCTCAAGTTCTTTATCCTGCTCTGTCCAAATGGACTGTTATGTGATTCTAGGTCTAGAGGAAGCTAATTGCCGCTGCTGGAAGGGTCAGGCTTTGAAGGACAAGTGCGGGAGTGCTGGCTACTTTATGGGACTCTATCACCGGTGCACCCCTGTGCCCATGGGGGACAGTGACAGCTCCAGAATCTCACAGGTGGCACCTATTACCACTGTTGTCCTGCTTCCATGCAGCTGGGAGACCTCGGTGGGAATGATACTTCTTCTTGCTATAATCTCAAGTCAGCCATGTAGCTACCAAGAGCTCGCACATTCAGCGGGCTCATCCTGGGGGACATTTGGGCCACTTGTTTTGGGCCCTTGTAGCAACTAACACTTTTCATATTTTACCAACATGGAGAAAAAGCATTACGATAATGATGACCTTTGGAATTGAGATAGTTTGTAAGGAGCAAAATCTAAAGCATTGTGTGGATTTAAAATGTACAACATTTGGCTGGGCATGGTGGCCCACGCCTATAATCCTAGCATTTTGGGAGACCAAGGCAGATCTCCTGAGGTTAGGAGTTCGAGACCTGTCTGACCAACATGGAGGAACCCCGTCTCTACTAAAAATACAAAATTAGCTGGGAGTGGTGGTGCATGCCTGTAATCCCAGCTACTCGGGAGGCTGAGGCAGGAGAATCACTTGAACCTGGGAGGCGGAGATTGCAGGGAGCCGAGATCGCACCACTGCACCCCAGCCTGAGCAACAAGAGTGAAACTCTGTCTCAATATATATAGTGTGTGTGTGTATATAGCATATACACACACACACACACACACACACACACACACTATGCGTATATATACACACCATATACTATATATATATGAGAGAGAGAGAGAGAGAGAGAGAGAGAGAGTGTGTGTGTGTGTGTGTGTGTGTGTATTTTAGAAATATCTTTGGGTTAGAATTAACTTATGTTAATTGGAGATACCTTAGAGAGCCTATATCATCCTAAAATTGTTCTTTTAAAATTCAGAACTGTGTTCCATACAGTTTCTAACACCAGCTAGCCAAGCTACTTTTTTTTTCATGACTAAAAGGAAAAATTTGCACAATGGGGCCAGTGTCCTTTTGAGCTCTAACCTGTGGTTCCAGAATTTGGCTGTAAAATAACGTTAGCTGAAGTCGCTCCCCAGTGGCTAAAATGGTGATTGCAGGTTATACCAATGCAGAATTTGTAGTATGGTACTAGTTTTAAATTATAATTTTAAAATTAATTTCCCAGTTTAATGTTTCAATAAAGCTTTTTTTTTGAGTCACTTTCTAGTCAGTGTGTCATGTTTAAGCAGAAGGCTTTTTATCATTTTTATAGTCACAAAACAGTTACGAAAAATGCCATGAGACGAATATGTCTTCGTACAGATCTTGGATAACATGTTCATTCTGAAATAAGACATGCCTCCTGAGGCACTGAGAGAGTGGGTCATCGTGGGCTGGGCGTGGTGGCTGACGCTTGTAATCCCAGCACTTTGGGAGGCCAAGGCGGGTGGATCACCTGAGGTCAGAAGTTTGAGACCAGCCTGTCCAACATGGCGAAACCCCGTCTCTACTAAAAATACACAAATTAGCTGGGCATGGTGGCATGTGCCTGTAATCCCAGCTACTCAGGAGACTGAGGCAGGAGAATCGCTTGAACCCAGGAGACAGAGGTTGCAGTGAGCTGAGAGTGTGCCACTGCACTCCAGGCTGGGCGACAAGAGCAAGACTCTGACTTAAAAAAAAAGAGGCATCTGGAGGGGGCGATATTGGAGCAGAAATCAGGAGGAGGCATGTGGGAAGTAGAAAAGTTCCTCTTTAAAGTTTCCTTTCTGGTTAAAGAATAAATCATAAGTGTGCTAATAACTTTGTTAAGCCCTATCCTGTGTAGCTGTTAGACATGCCATGCTTACAGGCACATAGTACACTCGATGTCCTTGTACTTTAACCAAGATAGCTGTGCTGAATGTGTTCACAGGCATGTCCCAGCTCGCCATTGCTTTTACCTGTTTAGAAAAGTTTTGTTAGCCAATCTGGTTTCAGTTTAGATTGTGAGGTTTGGCTCCAACAAATGGAGATCAGACACAGCAGTAAGGATGACCCCAAAGGCATAAGGAATAACTGTGTCGCTTTTCCTTTGTTTATCATACTCTTGTGGCAAGATGGCTAATGACAGTATCCTTCCTGCAGTCCAGAAAGCAAAAAAGTAAGAATTGCTTTGCTGAGAGATCCGTTGTCTCAGTGCTAATTTTTCTTTGCAGTACCGAGCATCTGTTTCCAGCAAGGCGCTGAGGTGAGGGGAATGACTTCCAGGCAGCGGCTTGTATCGAGCCCAGAAGAAAGCATGTGGTGTGCTTGGAAAGCTACATGAGTGTGCATGGGTGTGTGTGTGTGTGCTGTGCATGTATGGTATGCATCAGTGTGTGCATGGTGTGTACGTATGATGTGTGTGTGGTTTATGCATGTATGGTGTTTGTGTCCTGTGTATGGTGTGTTCATGTGTATGGTGTATTCATGTGTGTGTATGGTGTTTGTCACGTGTATGGTGTGTTCCTGTGTGTATGGGGTTTGTTATGTGTATGGTGTGTTCATGTGTGTGTGGTGTGTGAGTGTGCTTGCATATGTGTATTGTGTGTATGTGTGGCATTGTGTGTATGGTGTGTGTATGGCATGTGTATAGGGTGTGTGCATGGCATGTGTATAGGGTGTGTGCATGTGTGATTACATGTGTGTGCTATGTGCATGAGATATGCACTTGTGGTGTTTGCATATATGGAGTGTGTGCGAATGCATGTGTGTATGGTATGTGCATGTGACATGTACAAGTATGTGTGTGGTGTGTGTGTGTTCATGTAACAGAAATAGTGTAATGAATCTCTATGCACTCATTATCTAGATTTAATTCATGACCAATCTTGTTTCACCCATATCCCCACTAACTCATTCTCCCTAGTATTATGTTGAAGCAAATCCCATATATCATATCATTTTATCTGTAAAAACCTTATATATATTTGTAAATAAGTATAAAATGATATATCTATATTGAAACTTCTCCAAAAACCTTTTTTAAAAAACATAACCACAATACCATAATTACACCAAGAAAATTAACATTAATGTTTAATATCAAGTCTTTAGTCAATTGTTCAAATTTCCCGTGATCTTGTGCCAGTTTTTTATTTTTATTTTTATTTTTTATTATTTTTTTTAATCAGGATCCAGATAAGGACCATATGCTGAGATTCACTGATGTCTCTTAAGTTGTCCTGGATCTATAGTTTTATCTTTCCCCACTTTTCCTTGCAATTTATTTATTGACACTTACAGAATTGCCCGGTTTAGATTTTGCTGATTACATCTCCAGGGTGTACTTTGACATATTATTCTGTTTTCTGTATTTCTTATAAATTAGTACTTGGACATAGATTACTTTTTTTTTTTTTTTTGAGACGGAGTCTCTCTCTTGTTGCCCAGGCTGGAATGCAGTGGCTAGATCTCAGCTCACTACAACCTCCGCCTCCCGGCATCAAGTGCTTCTCCCACCTCAGCCTCCCATGTAGTTGGGATTACAGCTGCTCACTAACACACCCGGCTAATTTTTGTATTTTTAGTAGAGATGGGGTTTCACCATGTTGGCCAGGGTGGTCTTGAACTCCTGACCTCAGGTGATCTGCCCGCCTCAGCCTCCTAAAATGCTGGAATTACAGGCGTGAGCCATTGTGTCTGACCTTGGCAAGACTACCTTAGAGAGAGTATTCTGTTTTTCATGAGACAAACATTTCTTGATATCCAGTTGTCTTTCTTTTGGAGATGTTAGCAGCTGTTTATGAACTCATTAGGTGATACTATTTATCCACTCAAACATTTATGGGATTTAGGTTGTTTATAGGTTTTTGCTATTATGAGCAATACTGCTCTACATATTCTTATGCTGCCTCCTGGTAATAGCTTGAATATGAACTTCCCAGAAATGGAACAGTGGTCGTAGAGTATATTCAGGTTCAGTTTTACTAGTCAATGCCAAATTGTTTTCCAAAGTGATTGTTGCAGTTTACACGTTCATCGGCAGGGGATTCTTGAAGTGAATTTTGTGCAAGTTCGCTTCCTGGTCTCACTTTTCAAGTTTTGCCAATCTTATGAATATGTAAAGGTTTTCATTTTCACCATGAGAGAGAGGGGAAAGAAAGTTACTCTAAAGGTTTTAAGTGACCAAGTATGTTTGTCACCATCCACTACTAATGGCCCAAAGAGGACAGTGGAAGAAAGAATGAAATCTGGATGTATATTGCTTGTGACCTCATAGAACAGGCATTAATATGGGTGTTCACCTTAGCCAGAAGTTGAAGTATCTGTTTCTTTTTTTTTTTGAGATGGAGTCTTGCTCTCTCTCCCAGACTGGAGTGCAGTGGCACAATCTTGGTTCACTGCAACCTCTGCCTCCCAGGTTCAAGCAATTCTGCCTCAGCCTCCAGAGTAGCTGGGACTACAGGCATGCACCACCATGCCCAGCTAACTTTTCTATTTTTAGTTGAGATGGAGTTTTACTATGTTGACCAGGCTGGTCTGGAACTTCTGACCTCAAGTGATCCTCCTTCCTTGGCCTCCCAAAGTGCTGGGATTACAGGCGTGAGCCACCACACCCGACCTCTTTTTCATTTCACATACACTTTCTGGAATTTCCAATTGGAATTTCATTTCAGCTAATCCTGAAAGAACTTTCAAATGACACAGTTTTGGTAATATATTTTATTCCATTTAGATTAAATGTGGGCTCTACAGAAGGTTTTTTTTTATAGCTTGGAGGAGCTAATGTAGCATAGATATCAATATATTGGAAAGCTATCATTTTCATGGAATGGGGAAAATTAAGATAGCAAACTGAGATGAAGTCTCTCTGTTCATGCAGTTACTGCAATGGCAAAATTACAAGTCTTGTAATGTGGGAAGGTCAGTTCATTATGTCTTGGTGAAATTGTTAAAAAGCTGTTTGATGCCACTACAAACACAAAGTTTAAGAGCCCTGCTCAACTTCTCCCCTGGAAGAAGATGGGTGGAAGCTCATAAACTAGGAGGGGAAAGGGGTGCAAGTCAGCCTTTTAAACTTTGGGCTACTCACTGCTCAATCAGTGTCTCCACGCTCTTACTGTTATGTTCAACAGCCATTATTTATCACGGACAAGAAATATTAGACTTCCTTGGATGAGCTGAAACGCTGTTACCCAGCTGTTCTCTGACCTTTCTTATTTCCTGCTTTGGTATGACTATCTGTTGTTTCATTCTGAGATGATTTGCAATTTGCTCTTCTTAAGGGAAATTTATGGGATCATTTCAAGTGTTACTTACTTGACAAGATATGTGCTTTTAAAGTGATGTCAATCCTTAAGGAACAAAGGTTCTTAATTGGAATTGGAAGTGCCAGAGATCACAGTTGGTTTTCTGTTTGGAACACTCCATCATACTGACTGAGTGACGCTGCTGCCTTCTGGGGAGCAAATTTAGGGCAGAGGGTGGGGCTTTATTTCTAGGTCAGCAGCTGTTGAGGTTGACCCAAAACAATGACATCACCCAGGGCTCTAAGTAGCAGTGGTGTTTGGAAATGCATAGGGGAGTTGGTGGTGGGAATGATTGGCATTTAGTGCTTGGGAGCCAGGTAGGCAAAATACCTTACAGTGAGTTGAGCGATTCCACCCAGCAAATAGTCCTGCCTCCTGGCAGGGTGCAGTGGCTTATGCCTGGAATCCCAGCACTATGGGAGGCCAAGGTGGGTGGATCACTTGAGGTCAGGAGTTGAGACCAGCCTGGGCAACATAGTGAAATCCTGTCTCTACTAAAAATACAAAAATTAGCCAGGCATGGTGGTGCACATCTGTTTTCCTAGCTACTCAGGAGGCTGAGGCAGGAGAATTGCTTAAACCCAGGAGATAAAGGTTTCAGTGAGCTGAGATCTTGCCACTGCACTCCAGCCTGGGTGATGGAGTGAGATCCCCTCTCAAAAAAAAAAAAAAGAAGAATAGTCCTGTCCAAGATGTCAGTCATTCCTGTTGAGAAACATGGCAGACTATTAGAGCTAGCACATTGATCTTTGAGTTTTATGGAAAATTCAGTGGTTCTTAGGCAATTGATATATTTTTCAGCTTCTAGCTTATAATGAGAGGGAAGTCTACATAGTTCATAGACCAACTCAATTATCTGATAGGACTTAGACTTTCCATTCTTTAAGCTCTTTGTCAGTTAGGTGAGGACAATCATAGCCCCTACCTTTTATAATCATGATGGAGATTAAATGAGTTAATGTATTTAAAGCACTTAGAAAGTTCCCTGGCACATAGTAGGCACTCAGAAAATATTAGCTATGATTATTTTTTTCCTCATGCCCCTGGGGAAAACTTGGAATTCCTTGACAGTTTCCAGAAACATCACTCTAGCCTTGGAAATCTCCCAAAGGGTGATATTTTCCCTAGGAGGAGATAGATTTCTATGGTGGTAAGTGATTGAAAAAAGGGATCATAATAACACAATAGAAGGGTATCAAAAGCAAATGTAAACGACTTCCTGATTTTGTCTAGAGATAGGCAAATTTAGCCCTGTTTTGTAAATAAAGTTTTATTGGAACATTCATTTGTTTCTATATTGACTATGACTATTTTTGCACAGCAGAGTTGAATAGTTGCAACACAGACTGTATGGCCGTCAAACCTAAAATATTTGCTAAATTGTTCTTTACAGAAATGTTTGCTGACCCTGGTATGTAGTTTGCATTATGAGCTGGTTACTCATCACTGTCACCTGAGGGCCACATCTTATCAAAGCTCAGAAAGATAAACACAAAGCGTTTAGGATGGAGTGTTTTACAGTGATAGTAATACTGTACAATGACGATGATAGGTAACACTTACTTGTTCACTGCGCTTACACACAGTTCTAAGTACTTTGTAGATACTAAGCCTTTTAATAAACACAAAAATGCTCAGCATCTCAGTACTCCCTCAAGTTTATTTAGTCACCAGCAAAATTAGTCTGTGAACCCAGATGATAGCTGAAAGTTGAGGAGAGACTTATTTTTTTAAGAGATGGTGTCTTGCTCTGTCGCCCGGGTTGGAGTGAAGTAGCTCCATCATAGCTCACTGCAGCCTCAAACTCCTCGACTCAAGAGATTCTTCCACCTCAGCCTCTGAGTAGCTAGGACTACAGACATGTGCCATCATGCTTGGTAAAAGAGGAGTGACTTTTAAATGTGATGGATTTATGGTAAGACTTACACAAATATAACTCTAAAGTTATATTTGGGCAAAGGAGTGTTTAGCTATCTTGGAATTTGCTGTAAGATGTAAAATAAAGTTATCCTCAAATCAGTTTGGAGATTCAATGCAATTCCAGGAAAAATATCAAATGGGAGTTTTAAAAGCGAAATTGAAGCTAACTTTAAAGTTCATTTGTAATAACCCATGTGTATATATATAAGAAAAAAAATTAAAAGAATTGCCTAGCAAAGATATCAAAACATGCTATAAAGTGATAATAACCAAAACAATTGGTTCTTGATCGAAGAATAGATAAACAGCTCAATAGATTATAATAGATAATATTCAAAGATATGCAAAGATATGTATGGTAAAATAATTCACAGCCATACATACATTTTCTGTATGGACAGAGCCAAACAGAAAACAGCATTGGGCCACTTGGTTATCCATTTGGAAAATCAATAAGGTTAGATCCCTATCTCACATATATATTAAAGAAATTCATGATTGATTAGATCAGAACTTCCTGACCAATGTGCACCCTGGTATAGTGTAAGTGGGTTACAAATGACTTGAGTTATTGATCCGTCAATGGGTAGCTAGGTACAGCCTGGTATTGTCAGAACTCCTAGGCTGGTAGCTGTCTTCCACAATCATTTGTGACCACAGTTGCTCATGTACTCTAGTTTTCTGTACAAATGTTGCAATTTTCTATGTGCTCAACCTCTCTAAAAAGGTTAGGGTTAGTTTAAACAGCAAAAACAAATGAAATATAAATATTAAAACTTCTCGTCAATGTCACCAATAAAAACAGTACCTCCCTACATTTCTTGGGCTCTTCTGCAACAATTTATTCTTCAACACAAATATTTTAAATCCTTAGCTAGATGTAGACCTGGGAAGATAAAAATTATGCCACATATATACACACACTCTAGGAAGCACTGGATTAAATAGCTTAAAGAAAAATATTTGAGCTTTCCATTGCTGGAAAGGTTCCCTGAATTGTGTAGGTAGAACAGAGTCCAGAGGGTCCCAGGCAGCTGGGGCTCACAGGGCAGCGACTGGAGAAAGAGAACTCTGATGTCTGCAGGGGATCTCAAGCAGTGGGAAAAACTACCCTTAAATCAAACATTTTGTTGATGTTTTCCAATAAATTTAAAGCAAGATCTGTAAGAAACAATTTCCAAGTAACTTTATAACATCACAGAACAAAGCTCAAAACTGTTTTTAAGAATACAGAAATGTCCAGTTCTCTCCAAAGAAAAAGTCACAACATTCAACATTAATAATAGATTACCAGACACACACAGAAACAGAAAAATAAATCAGGAGGGGACAAATCAACAAATCAAACTGACCCCAAAATGACACAGATAATGAAATTAATAGATAAGGACATGCAATGTATTATTATAACTGTACTCCATTCAAAAGCTAGAAGTATTGAACACATTAAGTATAGACATAAACTATATTTTAAAAACTGATGTTCTAGAGGTGAAAACTGTAATGTCTGAGATAATACATTGATTAGGATTAATGGGAGACTAGATATTACAGAAGATAATATTTGTACAGAGGTAAAGATTTGTGTATCTGAAAACATAGCAATGTGTTTGTTTCCAAGACCCTGAGATAAAAGTGATTAAAAAAAAGAGAAAGAGAAAGAAAACCCCTAACAAACTGTGGGATAAGTGGCCACATATATATGCAATTGGAGACCCAAAGAAAGGGGAGACAGAAAATATATTAAAGAAATAATAGCCTCCGACTTTCCAGTGATGAATATTTAATTTTTAAAATTTTAATTTAATTTTTTTTTTTTGAGACAGTCTTGCTGTGTTGCCCAGGCTGGAGTGCAGTGGTGCAATCTCTGCTCACTGCAACCTCTTTCTCCTGGTTTCAAGCGATTCTCCAGCTTCAGCTTTCCAAGTAGCTGGGACTACAGTTGTGAGCCACCAGGCCCAGCTAATTTTTGTATTTTTAGTAGAGATGGGGTTTTGCCATGTTGGCCGGGCTGGTCTCAAACTCCTGAGTGCAAGTGACCCACCTGTTTCGGCCTCCCAAAGTGCTGGAATTACAGGCATGAGCCACTGGGTCCAGCCTGATGAAGACTTTAAATCCAAGGACCTAATAAGCTGAATGAAGTCCAAACACAAGAAACATGATGAAAACTGCACCAACATGTGTTTTAATCAAATTTCTTAAACCTAGTGATAAAGAGAAAATCTTAATCCCAAGAAAGTACATACATACACACCTACTCAAAATTTATAGGAAATTTCAGCTCATTCACGAACCTCAGGCTGAGAACCTTCTAATTTAGCTTACGGAGGTGAAGGCATGAGAACAAGCTTGTGTGTGGTAACGGGGAGGGAACAAGTCATGCTGCACACCAGTGGTTAAAGTTTGGTCACTGCCATTGTAGAATTCCTTCTGTGCTGAGAACCCCAGAACTGTATGTTTCTGTGTTCTATTCTGGGATTGTTGGGGTCAAGTTATAAATGCAGCCCCCTTGTTGACAATGGCTTCTAATGTTTTTCTCTGTCTCTCTCTCTCTCTCTTTTTTTTTTTTGAGACAGAATCTCTTGCTTTGTCACCCAGGCTGGAGTGTGGCTGGTCTTGAATTCCTGACCTCAGGTGATCTGCCCACTTTGACCTCCCAAAGTGTTGGGATTACAGGCATGGGCCACCATGTCTGGCCTGTTTTTCTTTTTTGAAAAAGGACTGGACCAGTTTATAGAATATTTGGCAAATAAGCTGGTGGGAATCAAATATTTATTAGGGTATAGCCATGTGAATTCTTGATATGATTGACCAGATATACAATAAGTGCAAAATACAAAGACTCCTCTTTTTTTTTAAATTTAATTTTTTATTTCAGTAGGTTTTTGGGGTTACAGGTGGTTTTTGGTTACATGGATAAGTTCTTTAGTGGTGATTTCTGAGATTGTGTGCCCCCATCACTGAGAAGTGTACATTGTATTCACTGTGTTGTCTTTTTTTTCTCACCTCCCTCCCACCCTTCCCCCTGAGTCCCTAAAGTCCATTATATCATTCTTTTTATTTTTTTTGAGATGGACTCTTGCACTCTATCACCCAGGCTGGAGTGCAGTGGTACGATCTCGGCTCACTGCAGCCTCCACCTCCTGGGTTCAAGCGATGCTCCTGCCTCGGCCTCCGGAGTAGCTGGGACTACAGGCATGTGCCACCATGCCAGGCTAATTTTTTGTACTTTTAGTAGAGACGTGGTTTCACCATGTTAACCAGGATGGTCTGGATCTCCTGACCTCGTGATCCACCTGCCTCACCACCCCAAAGTGCTGTGATTGCAGGTGTGAGCCACCGCACTCAGGCCACTATATCATTCTTGTGCCTTTGCATCCTCATGGCTTAGCTCCCACTTATAAGTCAGAAGGTATATTTGGTTTTCCATTCCTGAGTTACTTCACATATAATAATGGCCTCCAGCTCCATCTAAGTTGCTGCAAAAGACATTTCATTCCTTTTTATGGCTGAGTAGTATGCCATGGTGTATATACATTTTCTTTATCTACTCGCTGGTTAATGGGCACTTAGGTTGGTTTCATGTTTTTGCAGTTGTGAATTGTGCTGCTATAAGCATGCATGTGCATGTGTCTTTTTCATATAATGACTTTTTTCCCTTTGGGTAGATACCCAGTAGTGGGATTGCTGGATTGAATGGTAGTTCTACTTTTGCTTCTTCAAGGAATCTCCACAGTTTTCCATAGTAGTTGCACTAGTTTACCTTCTCACCACTAGCAGTGTAAAAGTGTTGTCTTTTCATGACATCTATGCCAACATCTATTATTTTTTGACTTTTAAATTATGATCATTCTTGCAGGAATAAGGTGGTAAGATTATTCTTAGTTCACTCTGGGATTTGGTCATTTTATAGCCTGACCTGGTCAGCAGGTTCAGCTTTCCTCTTGATAAATTCACCATCACAGACACCGCCACTTAACATATTCTTAAAGGAAATACAAGTCTGGGACACTAGAGGTCTCCCCCTTACCATATAACAAATGGTATCTCAAGGAACCCTTAAAAGCACAATTTCCATGGCAACATGAAATGGGTGTGTTGTCTTTAAGTGGGAGGAGGAGAGGGTTAAAGAGCAAAACTGAGTAACAGCAGGGGCAGTTAAAAGTGGGCAGTTTCCAGTTTCTGTTCTTGGATGTCATTGGTTGTTATTTGAAATACAGACTGAAATTTGAGTAGGCTTTGCTGGAGTTAGATTTTCCACTTGTTTTTCAGATTTGTATCTTTGGTTGGACACCCAAAGTTTCTTAAAGCCTGCAGCACTGGAAAAAAAACCAGAACAAACCAAAAACAAAAAGAAAGTAACTGTGTGGTGCACATGCACCTGCAGATAACTTCTCTTCTCTAGATTTTACTTTGAAAATTCACATTCGGGCCGGGTGCGGTGGCTCATGCCTGTAATCCCAGCACTTTGGGAGGCCGAGGCAGGCGGATCACCTGAAGTCAGGAGTTCAAGACCAGCCTGACCAACATGGAGAAACCCTGTCTCTAAAAAAAAAAAAAAAGAAAATCCACATTCAGGTTGGATTTCAGTCAAACCCCAATTTGGAATTGAGGTAACTGTTCTGAAGTCCAGAACGCATGCAATCTAAAACGATACTAGTGTGATGGCCAGCATCTGTTGATCTATCCGTGCTTGTGCTGGCATCTTCCCCGATGGTGGCTGCCTTAGACCCTGAGCTCCCAATGTTCCCTCAGTTGGACGATAGAGTGGGCATGTGAACACTGAGGTGAGAATCCAGGTGTGCAGCCAGGTGAGAGTATCCAGCCAGGCGAGCGGACAGGACATGTGCTGGGAGGAGGGAAGCGGTGAGTTCTGTTAGTTGGAGTCCTTCCTCTCACTCCGCGGCCCTTGGCACTCCAGTGGCTGAAGTAAATGCAGATTTTTAATGTGATTCCTAGTCTCTGGCTTCTCTGCACTGCTTGCTCCCAGCGAAAGTCCCTTCACTTCCACCATCTCCCAGACTCCTGTCTCCTTCCACCCTCTCCCAGACGCGCGCCCCCTTCCACGCTCTCCCAGATTCGTGTCTTCTTCCATCCTCTCCCAGACGCAAGCCACCTTTCACCATCTCCCAGGTGCACATCATCTTGTCTTATGAGCCTCCCCAGGTGCCTCCAAAACTCGTTTCTTCTGAAAGCATATTCGACAGCAAGAGTTTTGACTTTTTCCAAATAACAACATCCTTGTTTTAAAATTCATTACATTTATATTTTAAAATATCACCTGTGAAGTTACAGAAACTTTGGATGTATTAGAAAGGAAAAGACGCATCTCTAAAACCTGAGGCTTGGAAAACGATCTTAGGTCACTAAACTTTCTTGACATTCGTCTCTTGCCAGAGGACACTGATAAATGACAAAGAGCTGACAGGGAAGGCTGAGGACACGGTGACAATCGGTGCTCCTTCGTGGCAGAGGTCAGCCTGGGCCAGCTCTGACGTCCCCAGGAGGCAGGAAGCAAGGCAAAGTCTGGTTCCTTCATTGTTTCCATCCTTTCTTTCCCTGCTTTCTCCCCCTTCATGTGTCACTACAGGAAAGAGGAAGGAAAACCTGCCCACCCTGCCTTTAGAGACTTTCCCGATTCTCACCTGACCTCTGGCATTCAGCCCAGGAGCCCTCAATGCGCCTCTGTCCACCCAAATTCCTGTGGCTAATTACAGGACCATAGAGTCAGAGGGAGGCCTGGCAACTCACCCATCATAACTGAAACCTCAGGCTCAAAAACCCTCTAACTGTGTCTGATAACGTTACATTTCCTGTGCTTTTCCAGTCCCAGCTCAAGGAACTGTCGACCTTCCAGGGAGGGAGCCTGTCTGTCAATCAATCATCTGTCTATCTACCTACCTATTAATCAATCTATCATCCATCTATCTACCTATATATCATCTATCCATTCTGTCAGTCATCTATCTGCATATTATGTTTATCCATCATCCATCCATCTGTCCATCCATTTATCCCATCTCTATATCTATCTTATCTAACACCTATCAATCATCTACCTATCAATCATTCATCTATATCTATTTCATCTATTCTATCAATCACCTATGTATTATTTTTCTACCTATCTATATCTCATATCTTCTCTATATCTTATCTATTATCTATCTTTGTCTATTTCTATCTTTATCTTTATATTTACCATCAAATCTATTTGTACATGTGTGTACATATGTGTATACATGTATGTACCTATATATTTTTTGTGTATTTGAAGTAATAAATACACATAATTAAAAAACTCTTTAGCTGTTTCTCCTTACTATATCTTAAGTAGATTTGTGTATTGCTCTTTCCTGATGTTTAAATTTTGAGCTGATGTTTGGACTTTCTGTTGAGGAAGACATCAGTTTATTTAATCAATTCCCCATACACATACCCTTCATGCTCCGTCATTCTCTCAGTCAGGTTATAACTCTCAGTTTGATTACTTTGGCATTTACATCATCATTACTCACAGTGGATCCATTTAATGTATTATAATTATCTTTGCATTTTTGAACAAATTATTCTTTTATCTAGAATCAATAGAATAGTTATTAATATGCTTGGGTTTCTGTGTATCACCCATTCTCAAATCTCTGACAGAACCAAAATCTCCTTTTTTTGGAAATGGAATCTGTTCTGTAACCCAGCCTGGAGTCCAGTGGTACCACCTCGGCTCATTGCAACCTCCACCTCCTGAGTTCCAGTGATCCTCCTCTGTCAGCCTCCTGAGTGGCTGGGATTACAGGTGCACACCACCATGCCCAGTTAATTTTTGTATTTTTGGTAGAGACGGGGTTTCACCATGTTGGCTGGGATGGTCTTGAACTCCTGATCTCAGGTGATCTGGCCTCCCAAAGTGCTGGGATCACAGGTGTGAGTCACTGTGTCCGGCTGAAATCTCCTTTTACTACACTAAAACACATCACACCTTTGAATCTGAGTTTTGGGTTTCTTCCCTGAGGGAGTATTATGCGGACCCTGGAGGCAGGGTCTCTCTTTGTTATCCAGGCTGGTCTCAAATTCTTGGGCTCAAGGGATCCTCCCACCTTAGCCTCCCAAAGTCCTGGGATTACAGGCATGAGATACCATTCCCAGGCTACAATTATTATCTTCAGAAACACTAAGGAAGTATTATATTCACATTACATCCATGAACTAGACCAGGTGCTATAAAATCTCAGCACCTGACTGGCTTGCCATCTGACTGGTTTTTCTCTAGACTTTACCACTATGGCATGGCTGCTGGCATTAACTTCTTTTCATAATCATTGCATAAACTTCCTTTGTTTCAGTCACTCTTCCATGGGTCCTTTGTCCCCAGGTCCCCATGTCTTTGTCTCCCTTGCTTTGGTTCCCTCCCCTGAGATGACCTATTTCCTCACTCCCACATTTTTTGGTGAAATACATCCTCTCAATAACAGCTACCTGGAGGATAATTCTTTTGAGAACTTGGTTGTCTGAAAATGTCTCTATTATATTTTAACATTTGAATCATAGATTCAATCATAGATTGAATTGATCATAGATCTAGTTATAGAATTGTATGTTCAAATTTATTTTCTATTGGCATTTTGAAGATGTTGTTCCAGTGTCTTGTAACTCTCTGTGTTCCTATGAGCAGTCCAATACCATTCCAATTCCTGATCCACTGTGTGTGGCGTCTTTTGTTTTTTATGGGAGGTTTTGGGATCATCTTCTCTCTCTCTCATCACTAGTGTTCTGACATTTTTTAAAATTATGTGCTTTGGTATAGATCTTTTCTTCATTTGTTTTATTGGACACCAAAATAGTCTGTTCACACTGAAAAACCTATGTATTTCAGTTCTGGGAAGTTTTTCTGTACTATGTCTTTCATGACTTCCTCCCCTCTGATCTCTTTTTTTCTAATTATTATTATTTAGACATGGACCTTGGATCTGAAACTTTATCTATTTTCCCAACATATTTTAGCTCTCCTTTTGAATCTATTTTTTGGGAAGTTTCTTTAATGTTCTAAGTTTTTATAGCACCTGGTCTAGTTCATGGATGTAATGTGAATGTAATACTTCCTTAGTGTTTCTGAAGATAATAATTGCTGTAGCCTGGGCATGGTAGCTCATGCCTAGAATCCCAGCATTTTGGGGGGCTAAGGAAGGAGGATCCCTTGAGGCCAAGAATTTGAGACCAGCCTGGGTAAGAAAGTGAGACCCTGTCTCTACAAAAACTCAAAAATGTAATCAGGCATGGTGGTGCACACCTGTGGTCCCAGCTACTTGGGAGGCCGAGGTGGGAGGATCATCTGAGCCATGAAGTGGAGGCTGCACTGAGCTCTCTTTGTGCCACTACCCTCCATCCTAGTGACAGAGTGAGATCCTGTCTCAAAAAAGAAAACAGTTCAGTGTTTTAGTCTCAGCTACATTTCAAGCCCACCATAGCCCCATGTGGCTACCATACTGTGCAGTGCAGTTGTGGTACATTTTCATCCCAGCAGAATGATGGTGTTGGAATTCAGAGTTGGTGGTGCATTTCGTTCATGACTTTATTTCCACTAATGGTATTAATTTGTCATGTGTTATAAAAAAAAACCTAGGTGCACTTAAGCGTTTTTGACAAATGAAGGCTGAATGACATAGGACATGCTGCACAGTTGGTTCTTCCTTGATAGTCCAGTAGAGAAACATGCTGCATAGATCGAGTCACTGTACCACATGTGCTCATCCAGCCATACTAAAGTCAGAAGAAACCGCACCATGGTAGTTAAGACACATTGACATGGAAGGTTTCTTTTCAGCCTCATAATGTCATCATCACATATAATCAATCTTGTTGAGTCAGTGTTATTACTTTTGTAGTTTTCTTTGTATTCACTTTGTATCTTGCTTTTATAGCTGTATAAGAATAAAGTATAACTTTAT
The DNA here is from genome assembly GCA_004027715.1 of Plecturocebus donacophilus. Classification (NCBI taxonomy): domain Eukaryota; kingdom Metazoa; phylum Chordata; class Mammalia; order Primates; family Pitheciidae; genus Plecturocebus; species Plecturocebus donacophilus. The sequence continues at coordinate 43,465 of PVKP010010181.1, forward strand.
ATTTTTTACTTCTTCATATTTAGGTTTGATACCCCCTCTCTTTGTGATCAATCAGATACAATTACTTTTCCTATGAAAGAGATCTCTAAATGATTTCTGTTGGGCTCCATCAGTGAAATAGAAACACTGACGTGTTAGCGGGGGCCTGTTCCACATTAGACACTTCCACGTGCCTCACACAGAGGATGTTATTCACTTCTCACATGGCCCGTGAGGCCAGCACTATCACTTTCCTCATTTTATTTTTTATTTTTGTCCTCATTTTAGAAAGGAGGAGACCGAGGCTCAGAGTATTTAAGTGACTTGCTCAAGGTTATGTATCACATCGGGGTGAAGCTGGGTGTGACCCGGGCAGCCTGACTCCAGAACCCACTTGCTCTCCCTCCCCTTATGGCGATAGAGGTCATGAGCTTTGTTATCAAATGGGCTTGGGTTTTAGTTCCAGCTCTTCTCTATGATTCTGGGCGATATGTAACCTTTCCAAACCGCAGTGTCCTTACTGATAAAATGGGGACAAGATGCCATCCTCAGACATTTTTAATGGGGGTTAAATGAGATAATATACATAAAGTACCTCACCCAGTACCTGGTCCTTGCAAGAGTTTTTCAGAAGGAAAACAGAACTCTCATCCTGCCATCTGGGAGTAGGGTGGTTGGTGCATTTCAAAAGTGTATTTTATAGTCAAGGCTTCATCCACAGTAGAGTGAAGAAATGACATGAAAGGCAGAAGCCTGGGGGGCAGAAAGCAGGTTCCCTGGCTGGGAATTTCCTTCTTGTCCTCATGGTGAGACATCGTTGATCACTGTGGTCACTGTGCCTCTCAGATGACCCCTGTGGGGGTTGCTGCCAACCTCTGGGGGTCCTTCTCAGACAGCGAGTTGGGAGCTGCACAGAAACAATGTTGGTGGCGCCTGCTTCATTTCCAAACATCTCTGGGCTCTGGGAATTTGACCCAGCTCGTGACTATGGTTATTTTAGAGGACAAGTAGAGGGGAGGGGCATTGCTGGGCAGCATCAGCTGGTGTCGTCAGCAAAGGCCTCGTGCAGGAAGCTGGCGCTGCGGCTGTGCCCGGGGGTGGATTGGCTTTGGGGTTGTTTATGAGATGTGCTGGCCCTTTTAGGCTGGTAGGAGAGAATGAGTGAAAGTTCTAGAGCAGAAGCGGACATCAGGCACGTAGGGAACATGAGTCAGCCAGCCTGGTGCTCACAGCGGTGTGGTGTCTTGCTCTGATATCCACACATGGGCACACACATGCCTCAGGGACACACTCATTCTCTTCGGGTTCAGGACTTACATAGGACACAGGGAGAAACAAGGAAACGGGGCCTCCACCCTTCATCACAGACCCTCCAGGAGACTGAGCAGATAGGATCGAGGGAAGAAGAGCAGCCAGTCCTGCTGTCGGCTGGGGGCTGCTCCCCATCACGCTGGTTCCCTGAGTCAGAGAGAGGAACAACACAGGACTGACTGGAGGGCTGCCTGCAAGATTCCCAGCGTCTTGGGGACCCCTCAGTGACTCTGGGAAGTGAGAGCAACTTACCAGAAGTTGCTGGTCTTAGCCCTCCTTGAATCTCCCACACTGGGGTAGCAGGGTGACCCTGTGTCTCTGCTGCTGTGACCGCCCCTCCCTCCTGGCTTCTGCTGCCCTTCCCTTGTCTGCCTTGTGGCCTTTACCAAATGCCTTTGTCTTGGCCAACTGGTGTCTGCCTCTGTCTAACATTCTTCAGGAGAGAGGCCCTGATACCCAAGTCCAGTTCATCCCGTAGAGCCTGTAGGGTGAAGCACTTTACACCAGCCTTCTCATGCGCCAGGCCCCACACAGGCAGAGGATCGTAGGCAGGTGCTCACCCATGTCCTATTCACCCACTCACTCAACAAATGCGCATGATGGCGGAGTGCCTGCTAGGTGTAGGCACGGTGGTAGAGAGCGTGGTCCCCGACGTGCAGGAAATCTCGCATGTAGCTGTGGCACCAAGAGCAGCATCACTGCGGCTCTAGGGCTTGTCTGTAAACAAGCAAAATTCTCAGGGCAAAACCAAACCAAACCAACATCTTGATTATTTGCACCCAGCGTCCACTCAGACCTGCTCTGTGGGGCTCATTCTTCCGAACTTTGACGGAAATCTCAGAGGTCCCATGACTTTTCCGGTAACATTAGACATGTCCTTCAGTTGCTCCCTCAAGGCTCACGCAACTTAAATGTGCAGTGCCGTGAATCATCGGAAACCCATTTAAAGTTGACGCTGTCTTCTTGTCTAGTTCCAGTGGGCAGTGCTGGCGGCTTACGGTGGGAAGGCACGTGGCCAGTGTCTTCACATTCCCGACTCTCTCATCCTCAGTCCTCTCCTCCCACATCTGATGGCCATGGCTTCTGCTCCGTCTTCTTCCAAGTTGTAGGGAAGAGGAGAGAGGTGGCAGGAGACGTCTTCCTCGGTTTGCACTGTTGAGTGGGTTCTGGGATGTTCTGGATCTGTGGGTGTTTAAGGCTGATGCTTTCTGTCTTGGGCATCCTTATTGGGTCCATCAGAGACAGAGGCTCTGAGGGCTCAGACCCTGCCTGCAGTTTTATGATGTAACAAAGGCATTTCTTCTTCTCTGGCTGGTTTGTGACTTCTTCCTCTCTCCCCAAGCCTGGTCTTGCTGGATGGCATCTGAGAAAAGCCTGGTCAACGCTCTCTCTGTGGCCGGCCTCTCGTGCACAGGGAGCCCTCAGGCCTCATTTGTCAGCATGTGCAGAAGTGGAAAAGGATCTGTCTAAAGAGCCAAAGTCTCAATCTGTGTCTTCCAAAAAGAAGCACTGATCTTTTTCCAAAACCTTTTTTCTTTTTTTTTTTTTTGAGACGGAGTCTCGCTCTGTCACCCAGGGTAGAGTGCAGTGGCTCGATCTCAGCTCACTGCAACCTTTGCCTCCCAGGTTCAAACGATTCTCTTGCCTCAGCCTCCCAAGTAGCTGGGATTACAGGTGCTCGCCACCACGCCTGTCTAATTTTTGTGTTTTTAGTAGAGACGGGGTTTCACCATGTTGGCCAGGCTGGTCTGAAACTTCTGACCTCATGATCTGCCTGCCTTGGCCTCCCAAAGTGCTGGGATTACAGACATGAGCCACCGTGCCCAGCTTTACTGAAACCTTTAACTACGCCCCAAGGTGAAGTTCTCATTACTATTGTCAGGGTTGAGTCTAGGCTAAACTACAATGTCAAAGGGAACTGGGAGTGGTGGTGAGAGACTGGCATCAAAGAGACTGCCCCCTGCACCAGTTTCCCTGGAAGCAGAACAGGCAAGCCAGGTGTGGCCCTGAACTAGGGGCATCCACTTAAAGCTCTAGGGAATAACAATCATTCGACACTGATGGACAGGTGTCGCTGAAACCTGGCACTCTGGAGTGAAGCAGAATCTGATGCTAAGAGTTCTGGGTTCAGGTCTCCACTGTCACCTTCTAGTGTAACCTTCCTGGTCTTCCTGGGCCTCAGGTCTCTCCCCTATTAAATAGGGATCTTAATAAGCAATTTCAGAGGACTCCTGAAAGAATAGAAGGAAGTAATAAGTACTTTGCACACTCAGAGATACGAAGCAAATAGTAACCTTCTTGGTCAGCTGACAAATTCACACAGGTGACATTGATTAAAAACAGATGATGAGGTCTGTAATCCCAGCACTTTGGGAGACTGAGGCAGGAAGATTACTTGAGTCCAGGAGTTCAAGACCAGCCTAGGAAATGTAGGGAGACCCTGTCTCTAATTAAAAAAATAAAAGAGAACAAACAAAACCAAATGATGAATAGACATTATTTTGGTCTAGTGGAGGGGATAAAAGTTGAGTTGGTTCCTATTTCTAAGGGCCAGCAGTCTTCACTTGTTTCCTGGTGGGGGTCCCGTTGGGGTCTCTGGGTGTCAGGAGGATGCTGGCTGCTGGGGCAGGGGTATGTGGGAGCCCAGAGTGAGGAGAGGACGGCTGGAAGGAAAACGGGGTAGAGCTGCCCCAGGCCTGCAGCGAGTGGAATCCATGAGTGTCTGTGGTATGGAAAGTGTTGCTCACTGACCTTTCAGCTTAGCAGGATCTTGATTCAGATTAGAACCAGAAAGTGCTCTAGCGAGAAGGGACTTTAGATAGCATCTTCACCCACCCCATTACCTGGAGGCCCCCAAAGATGAAATGACTTGTTCAGGGCTTCCCAGCAAATGCAAAGCAGAGCAGAGATCAGAACAGAGCAGAGGACTCCCTGCCCTCCACTGGCCCTTCCAGGGCCTTGAAGGATCCTTTCCCTCCTTCAGGCAGGCACATTTGATAAACACGCATGAGCATTTTCATTTGGAGCAAGGTGGGGACAAGCACCGCCTTCCCACATAACTAGAGGTCTGTAGTCAGGCTGCTATTTTCAGAACAAAGGGCCCAGACACCTGAATGGATGCATCTGAAGATAGGTGTCCGTCACCACCTTCTTAAATGAGGTTGTGTTCATTTTAGGGGAGTGTCTATTAAAAAAAAAATCACAAGAGCACTATATAGTCATGAAAATGTCCCAAGCACACTTTCAGACTGTTAACAGTCTGCTTTTATTATTCCATTTTAAATATAATATCTAAAGTTATTTCCAGTCATGAGCTAAGCTAGTGACTGTGAATGTTATGCAGACTTGCTTTTCTTATGATTGCATTAAAGTCACCTGACTTCCTCACCCTTTGACTTCCTCTACTCCTGACTCAGCCTCCCAAGTTGCTGGGATTACAGGCACCCACCACCATGCCTGGCTAATTTTTGTATTTTTAGTAGAGATGGGGTTTCACCATATTGGCCAGGCTGGTCTTGAACATCTGACCTCAGGTGATCTGCCTATCTTGGCCTCCCAAAGTGCTGGGATTATAGGCATGAACCACCACGCCAATCCCCCAATTGTAAAATGTCATCTCAGTGCTAGCTACATTTTGAGGATCGACATGGCAGAACCAAGTTCTTGTGGGAGACAAGCAGGGAAGTAAATGATTAAGAGGATTCTGTTTTTTTTTTTTTTTTAATTCCATTTTTTACACATCCACCTCTTTGCTATGAAGTCACAACATTTTATCAAAATATACACATAGCACAAATACTTTAAAATGTATGATTGGAATTCTAATTAAACTCAATTGACTGCTGTAAACAGCATGCAATGGGTCATTGATCCTGAATGATGCCCCCTGAGGGGCTTATGAGTCATGAAATCACCAGTAATGGCATGAGCAGGGGTTGAGGTTCTTTTCTCAGGAGAATTACGCACTTCATTTCTTTTCTGGTTATCACGTGAGGATGGCGGTGAATGACTGCACTGATACTGGAATCTGCTGAGAGTGGACGGATGGAAAGGTTTTATTGGCAAGGACGAGACGATACTAACTTGCAGAGCTCTAAATATCATTTCTGTCTTGACAAGATAGCCAGCGCAGGTGTTCTAGCGAATCTTCCCTCTCACTTTCCACCTGTCCTCCTGCCCATGGATTTCATGGCAGATCAGAATGAATGAATTTGTAGATCCCAAGTTACAAGCTTGTTTATTATAAGGAATTCCCATAAAAGCCTATCCAGGGCTGTCCCCCCAGCCATTTATATGTCCACAGATAGGAACAGGATAAAACAGGTTAGTAGTTACTTGTCTGCGGCTGAGTGAGATCTGCTACTGGACCAGGCAACGGGGCCATTTCGGTCTTGAGATGCCTGTACTCCATTTGCCCCCTGCTTCAATGAGCATTTCCTTGATCAGCAGTGAGTGAAGAGCCATCATTTATTGCAGTATCAAGTTTTGAAACCTTTCTCAGGGCGGAGACCCATCTTTCAAGTAAATAACTGCGGTTCCTAATGACCCAACTTCAGGAGTGTCTGTGAGACACCTCAGGAGACAAGACCCAGGGCATCGTCATTAGTGAAGTAAACTTGGTTTCTGCTACAGATGAAAGTCATGTGGGGAGAACGGGCCTCAGCCTTTATTGTTGAGTGTTTCTTTTCTTTTCCAAGTTGAAAAAGGAACCCAGGCAGTGTCTCTTGAACCAGTTCCCAGGGAGAAGGCAAATTCCTTTGTGTCTCTGGAGGGGCCAGATTCAGGATATCAGCCGCTCCATCCCAGGGTTAATGAAGGAAAAGTTCCTGAACATGTTCTGGTCCATGCTGTTGATGAGCGCTCTGTCTGCGAATGACAGCCGGGGCTTCTCGTTCAAGAATTCTTTGTCGAAATTGCTGCAGTCGTATGGGGATTTCTTGGTCAGAGTTTAAGGGAAGAAAGAAAGAGAAGAAAAATCAGCCATTAAGGTCATTGTCTTCATATTTGTTATCTAGGCTGTGATCTCTGTCTGGCAAAGTTGGTGTTTGCAATGTTCTGAATGGAGGCAATGCCTGTCGATTACCATGCACAGCTTTCATTGAACATTGCTGCGATCCTGTGTCCTCAGCTTAATAATAATAATATAAATTTATAAATTCACAGAAGGACTACGATTGTACAGATTCAAATGGGATCTAATGTTTCTAACTGATGGTTTACATGAAGCAGGGTTGCCAACCTTTGAAAAAGTGATCCACCCAAATTTGACCTCTGTCTGTTCAGTCTTCATGGAACAGAAGGCGAGGATAAGGGAGGGTGGTGGGGAGAGGGAGTGAGGGGGTGTGAACAGAGGGCTGGGAAGAGAGAAGGGATTTCACAATTACATATTCCGTTCCTTTATCCACATTCTTGGCTGTTGTCAGTCCCCTGTCCTTGTTAAATTTATTAGTAAGTATCTTGAGCTGTCTTTCTTAGACAACACAGACTGGGACAGACTCCTTTCAGACCCCTTGGTCCACTGGTTTTCATGGCAAACAAAACAAAACAAAACAGAGAAAGGGAAAACAAACATCTATTTCATACATGCTATTGAGTATGGTGTTCAATCCAGTGTCCCAAGATTGAGAACAACTATTATCTAGCAGCAGAAAGTCCTACGAGCACAGAGAAGCAAAATGAAGAGTCAGGTCCCTCCCACCCTCCAAGGGGCCCTGGGGCTGTGAGGTCAATGGCCTGTGGTGGCTCAGACCACAGGTCAGGGAAAGTGTCCTACTGGCAGAACTGTGAATGTCCTTTAGGGCAAGCTTAGATCAAAGTTTTGATTTTTATGTGCAAAATATTAAGTTAATTTTAATCTGCAGTGGAAGGCGAGACATGCTTTAATAGTTCTGATAGCTAAAAACAAGGTAAAATTTATCACAAATGATTAATGCATGCATTAGATGTGGTACTGTCAGAAATAGAGAGCTTGAGGCCGACCTGTTGGCCCCTTGGAAGGTCCCTGGAGCTTGGGACAGATGTTGAGAACAACTATTCTTGCCCTGGGAACGAGGTGCACCTGCTGCTTCTGGCCATTCGCTATCACGACTAATAGCCTGTGTGTTCTCTGGGGTGGACTCTGTTGCGAAGTCTGTGAGCCGGTGCTCTTGGTCCATGTCCATCCAGGCAATCACTCTGGTACTCCCAGCAATCACAGGGAATGGTTAAGGCTGGCAAACCTACCATTTTGCTCTACTCTTTTAAAAATTATTATTTTTGCTGGGCACAGTGGCTCATGCCTATAATCCCAGCACTTTGGGAGGCCAAGGTACGTGGATCACAAGGTCAGGAGTTCGAGACCAGCCTGGCCAATATGGTGAAAGCCTGTCTCTACTAAAAATACAAAAATTAGCTGGGCGTGGTGGCATATGCCTGTAGTCCCAGCTACTCAGGAGACTGAGGCAGAAGAATCACTTGAACCTGGGAGGTGGAGGTTGCAGTGAGCCGAGATCACGCCACTGCACTCAGCCTGGGCGACAGAGTGAGACTTCGTCTCAAAAAAAAATATTATTTTTAAAAATTGTGATGTACATAATACAAAATTTACTCTCTTAACAACTGTTTTTTTTTTTTTTTAATTTTTATTTTTAGAGACAGTGTCTCACTCTGCCACCAGGCTGGAGTGCAGTGGTGTGATCACAGCTCACTGCATCCTCTGGGGCTCAAGTGATCCTGCTGTCGAGGCCTGTTGGGTAGTCTGAGCTGCAGGCATGCACCACCAAGCCCACTTAATTTTGTAGTTTTTGTAGAGGTGGGGTTTAACTGCATTGCCTGTGCTAGTCTCAAACTTTTGGGTTCAGGCAATCCTCCCACCTCAGCCTCCGAGTAGCCGGGAATACAGGCATGCACCACCAAATCCACCTAATTTTTGTATATTTTTTTTTTTGGTAGAAACGGAGTCTCACTATGTTGCCCAGGCTGTTCTCAAACTCCTGGACTCAAGCAATCCTCCCACTTCGGCCTCCTGAGTAGCTGGGACTACAGGTGTGCACTACTGTGCCTGGCCTTAACCACTTTTAAGTGTGCAGTTCAGTGGCAGGAGCACATTCATGTTCTTGTACAACCATCTCCACCATTCATCTCCGGAGCTCTCTTTGTCTTGACTTAACTTTATTTTTATTTATTTTTCTGAGATGGGGATTTTCCTCTCTTGCCCAGGCTGGAGTACAATGGTGTGATCTTGGCTCACTGCAACTTCTACCTCCTGGGTTCAAACGATTCTCCTGCCTCCTGAGTAGCTGGGATTACAGGCACCTGCCACCATGCTCAGCTATTTTTTGTGTTTTTAGTAGAGATGGGGTTTCACCATGTTGGTCAGGCTGGTCTCAAATTCCTGACCTCAGGTGATCCACCCGCTTCCACCTCCCAAAGTGCTGGGATTACAGGGGTGAGCCACCATACTTGGCCCAACCTTGCTTTATTTTTGCCTTCACTCTATGGGGGCCCATCTGGCAGGTGAGCCAGATCATTCTGCCTTTGCTGATGTAACTTAATAACTTTTGCCAGTGAGGACATATATGGAAATGTACAGATCTATCTTTTTTTAAGCACTGATTTACTTAGTTTTTCCCTTAAACCAAAGAACACCTAACAATTGCCGTTAGGAAATGTAGTTACATGAGCACTTCACAGATACTTCAATAAACATCATGGAAAAAGCAGCTCCAAAATTCCTGATGTAGGATACACGGTTGATGTCCAAGTTTGGGTTACCTAGACTGGACCATTAAGTAGGTATGTGTCATGTGCAAAACCTCCATCTTAATAGTCACTCTCACAAATTCATTTTCAGCCTAAGGCATGGGCTCACAGCAATTCATTCTTCATGCAGGTGCATCTTGACTACAGAGGTTAAATTTTGCAAACAAGAGTGACCTTCCCTCCCTGGCCCGCCATCCCAGTAACAGGTGGTAGAGAAGTGCATTCCTCTTGGGGAGTGGGGCCGGTGGGGACTCAGGGCTCCAGCAGGGGTGAGCAGCTGCGGGGACTTGGACAGGCAGACAACCCTGAGTAGAGGGAGAGGAGCTGACACCAATGGCCCCTGGGCGAGTCCTTACCACTTTTGGCCGGAACGGTGGGTCAATCTCCTTCCGTTCAAGTTCCTCCCAGTTGATCTCCCGAAACAAAGGGTGCTGGCGGATGTCTCCCCTCACACCCAGCCTCTTCTCTGGTTCTCGCACAAAGAGCTGAAAGGAAGGAGAGGAGGAGCGCTGAGATCTCCAGGGATGAGCCTTTTGTGTCAGGAGGGTGTGGTGCTTCCCAGTGCACCAGCCCCTTCTTTTCTAACCGCATTTTTCTACTCACCTTCATCAGGATTGACTAAAATCAACCTGGTCCTGAAACTCTCCCTTGAAGGAGCCTTTCTAAATTTGCTGGAGTCTGACTCACTATCTTCCGAGGTGCACAGACCTGATTTGAAACTTTGTCCTCTGTTACTGATGGGACCTCAGGCAACTGACAGGCCTGAGTCAGTTTCCTCACCTGTAAAGTGAGCCAAGTGCCCTCCTCACAAGGTGGATATGAAGATTAATGAGACAGCAACACACACACACATACACGTGCACACACATACATGAGCACACACATGCACATACATGAACACAGATGTGATGGCATACACACAGATATGAACACACACAGTGGCGCACATGCACATGGATACACATACACACATACGCATGCACACACATGTATACACATGCACAGATAGGTATAAATACATATACATGAACACATACACGTGCACACACACTGACATACAAATGGGACACAGGCACACAGGCATATGCACGCATATACACATGTACGTGAACACATGCACACTGACACACATATTTGTGTGCTATAACTCCTGGTCTATTAAATCCAACATATAGAGTGAGGGATCAATTTATTTGTCATTTGATCAATTATCCATCAATTGAGTCTGATTTCTTACAAAGCTGCATTCTTAGGATGATTCCAGCACTGTGAGGACTCAGGTATAATAGAAACTAGGCCCAGACAGTCAGCTGTGGACTCTACAAGGCATCTGAGTGAAGAGAATTACCCTCGACTCTTGCAAACCTGCTGGAGGAGTAATATTTAATTCAAGGTCCATCTAATAATTTCTGAGCTGGCACATATGTACATTCTGCCTTGCACTGTTCCTTCTCCTGTTCTTTCCCTCTAAGAAGTCAAAACGAACACTGGCAAGACAGGAAAGGAACTTGGATACTTTTCAAACTTAAATAAAACCTGTCAAGGGCATTAAGAAACAGGAGAGTCTAAACATTAACTTAGAAAAGTAACAGGTCCCCTGGGTGTCTGGAGTAGTTACCGGTTATTCTTACATCAGCTAGATGTTTATTTATGGAGCAACCACGAGTTATAGAGCGTTTTAAGGAGCCTAAGTTTCTTTAAAACAGAAAACGTGGTGGAATGCAGTGATTTTCCAGGAGGTTTTCACAGGGGCACGACCTCCATTTGCACCTAAATTGCAAGGGTCTCTTGTTTTTACTGCTCATAAACATAGCCGGCCTGCATGTTCTGAAATAGTGATATCTATCTATCTATCTATCTATCTATCTATCTATCTATCTATCTATCTATCTATCTCAACCAAACAACATACTATTATAAAGTGGAGTTTTTTTTCCTCTTTTTTAAAAAAGTAGAAGAAACTCTTTGAAGTTCCGGGTGAAATGTTTGTGTAATCACCGACTGTAACTGACTGGCAAATTCTTAGCACAGTCTCAACTTCCTCTCTCCCCCTTACCATAGGGGGTCCACCGAGGACTCTCTAGAGAAACTTGGGGTTCCAAAGTACCCAATTAGAAAGCCACTGCATGGTAGAAATAACATGACAGCCATCCAAGAGACTGACTACCCATGTGGCCTTGGGTCAGTTTTCTGAGTCTCCATTTCCTCATGTGTACATGAAGGGCTAGACAAGGTGATCTCTAAGGCCTGGTGAGTTCTGACATCCTCAGGCCCTCGGCTGGCATTCCAGGCTCTCTGGAGTCTGATGCTGACTCACAGGGCCTTCTATCCCCATTAGAACCCTCTCCCGTACAGATGTTTCTTCTCACTGGAAACACCAGCTGCCTTCCTGTCTCTGTCCTTCACTAATGGTATTTCTACCTTGCAGTGAGAGACTGCCCCCTAGTCCACTCCTATTTCCTGCCCCCGATCTTTAAATTCTGCCTTATCATTCAGGGCTCAGCTTTCACCCCCTTTTCCTTGTGAAACTTTCTTCAGTGACCTCCACTGACAGGGAGCCCTCTCTCCTCTGTTCAAGTCATATTCAGGACTGATCACACCATCATACATCATTCGCATTATTCATCATTCTTAGGATTGATACAGCATTCACTCCTACCAATGTTCTTTGAGAGCCAGGCACTGTGCTAGATGCCTCAGTGATTTTGAAACAAATTCTAAGAGTAAGTATCATTATCCCAGTTGTCAGCTGAGGAAGCCGAGCCTCAGAGTAGCTATGCACTTTGATGACAAGTGGCCTCTTTCCCACTTGTCCTGATGGATAATCTCTCATCTGTGCACCACAGAACATCTTCCCTCTACTGGAGAATTAGCATATTGTATCTTTTTTCCAAGGTTGTCTTCTTTCCTACTAGACTGTAAGCTCTGAAGGCTGGACATCACTTATATGTCTATTCCTTTCAGAAGCTAGCATGATGCCGGGCACAACACAGATGCTCAGTAGATGCATGCTGAGTAAGTGAATAAGCTGTCTTTCCGCTTTGTTTATCCGCAGATCACGCATCTTCTAGACTCATTTTTTTCTTGGTCGCTTGTTTACAGCATAGAAAAGAAGCAAAAAGTTCACAGTGAGACATATTTTTCTGTAGGCTCAGAAAATGGAGTGGATACTAAAAGCCTTGTTTCACCACTGTGCAATCCATGCATGTAACGACATTATACTTGCTCCCCATGCATTTATACAAACTATAAAACAATAGGAGTCATCACATGGAAAAGCAGATTGATGTTTTAGAAGCAGAGAGAGAGGCTGAGCATGGTGGCTCATGCCTGTAATCCCAGCATTTTGGGAGGCTGAGGTGGGCAGATCACTTGAGGTCAAGGGTTTGAGACCAGCCTGGCCAACATGGCGAAACCCCATCTCTACTAAACATACAGAAATTAGTTGGGCATGGTGGCGGATGCCTGTAATCCCAGCGACATGGAAGGCTGAGGTAGGAGGTAGGAGAATTGCTTAAACCTGGGAGGCAGAGGTTGCAGTGAGATGAGATTGTACCACTGCACTCCAACCTGGGCAACAGAACAAGATTCCTTCTAAAAAAAAAAATAATAATAATAAAAAGCAAAAGAAATAAGTGACTTGCCCTATGTCCCTTCTCTTGAAACAATGATACTAAATGATTGACCTCCACTTCTTAAGGACATTTGAATGAAATAAGATTAGATAGATGGTATAAGTGTCTTAGGAATAGGCCAAAACCTAGCTCATGTTCTAATGCGATGCTTCAGCAAATCAGGCCAGAAGTAACTGCCCTGGGTGGTGTGTGCTGCATGCTAGGTTTTCTATTCTATTCCTTCCAGTGAACATGTGGCATTTGTACCAAGAGGATCATGTCAGTGGGCCTTCTGAGCTTAGATGTGTACCTGCAAAATGAAAAAATATATGAAAAATATAAAATGTGTAATAAGAGCATACGGTTTCCAGCTCTGGGCTTCAATATTCTTTCCAGTTCTGCACAGAACAGAAAATGAGTATATTTTCTGCCCTGCAACCACTCAACCTACTGAGGTCCTGAGGATGGTGGGAGACCTCACGGGGGCTCAGGCTGGAAGCTCCACCCCTGGAAAGCTGCACGGATGAAATAAAATCCTGAAGACTTGATTTTGTCTGTAAAAGCTGTCAGGATGGAGGTTTACATTGATGGGAAAAATAGGATGTAGTTGGAATTAAAGTTTATTGAACAGTCTGGGCAAGAAAGCAGCTCCAGGCTGTGGAGGACAGCCAGCAGCAGTGCTGACAGATTGTACCTGGAGCCTGTCTCCCCTCTTCAGTCCCTCCTCAGATATGTCTTTCTATGAAAGGAAGAGGTATTTATGTTCTGGATCATTAATTTCCCATCATTTTCAAACAAATGGACAGGACATCCTGGATGGATAAACGAGGATGTAAAGGGTGTTTCTTTGGCAATCGTCAACCGGACAGCAGTGTCCCCACTGGAATTCTAGCCGGAACACAGCCTCTTCCAATGTGCACTTGTTCACTGCACAGCATGCATGCCCTGGGGACCGACGGTGACAGGTCTGGTTCTGCTGCTGTCACAGAAGCCACGCAGCGTCGCTCTCCTCAGCTTTTCCAGAGGACCTGTGACTTCTGGGTTTCATAACATTTTGTCAAATTCCCTTGAGGAAATTTCTGAGAAATGGCATTACCTTTTATTTTTGCAGCAAATAGGGCTCAAGAATGTGGGGGCTGTTGGATCCAGGCAAATGAGGAATAGAAATAAAGTTGGAAGCCAGTTTATGGGCAGCAGATTGCAGAATGGAAATTAATTTTATCAGCCCAACTGCAAGAATAGGTGTGAGAGAAAGTTCATGGAATTTTCATTAACTCACAGGGGAAATAACAAGTCCAAACTCTTCTGTGTAAACTTAGGACAGAAGCGTCCAATCTTTTGGCTTCCCTGGGCCACACTGGAAGAAGAATTGTCTTGGGCCACACACAAAACACACTAACCTAACACTAACAATAGCTGATGAGCTAAAAAAAAAAAAAATCACAAAAAATGTCATAATGTCTTAAAGTTTACAAATTTGTGTTAGGCTACATTCAAAGGCATCCTGGGCTATATGCAGGGCATGGGTTGAACTAGCTTCGTTTAGAACCTCTTTTGAATAGGAATGGTGACTCATGCCTATAATACCAGCACTTTGGGAGGCTGAGGTGGGCAGATTGCTTTGAACTCTGGAATTTGAGACCAGCTTGGGCAACATGGCAAAAGCCCGTCTCTACAAAAAATACAAAAATCAGCTGGGCGTTGGTGGCACGCACCTGTAGTCCCAGCTCCATGGAAGGCTGGGGCTGGAGAATCACTTGAGCCTGGGAAGCGCAGGCTGCAGTGTGCCGAGATTGTGCCACCGCACTCCAGCCTGGGTGACACAACAAGACTGTCTTTAAAAAGAAAAAACCTCTGTCACCCACAAGTCCTCTCGTCTGCTTTATCCATCATTATCTTAGTTTCTGTTCATTTAATCAAATTCATTTTCTTCCCTTGTGACAAGTCTTTCTTTTGCCCCTGAAACTCTGCAGATGACTGTTATTTTGGTGTTTGCAAGGCATTTACCCTTAGATTTAGTTATTTTATTTGAGACAGTCTCACCCCGTCACCCAGGCTGGAGTGCAATGGCAGAATTGAACAGCAATAGCTCTGACAGATTATTCACTGCAACTCCAACCTCCCGGGTTCAAATGATTCTCCTGCCTCAGCCTCCTGAGTAGCTGGGATTACGGGTACCTGCCACCATTCCCAGCTAATTTTTGTATTTTTAGTAGAGATGGGGTTTCACTGTGTTGGCCAGGCTGGTCTCAAACTCCTGACCTTGTGATCCACCCGCCTCAGCCTCCCAAAGTGCTCGGATTACAGGCGTGAGCCACTGCGCCTGGCCCTAGTTTTGTTTTAAAACTTTTTTATTTTGAAGTAATTATAGATTCACAGGATGTTGATAAGATACTACAGAGATGTCCTGTGTGCCCTTCACCCTATTTCTCCCAATGGTTCCATCTCACATAATAACAGCATAAGGTAAGGAGCTGGTTCCGGTACCATGTGTATATACTACTTATGCCAGTTTATCACATGTGCGGATAGGGGCAACTTCCACACCAAGCAAGATTCGAACCACAAAGATCTGCCTATGCTGCACCCTAAGAGTAATGCCCATCCTCCTGTCCTCAGCACCCTAACCCCAGGCAACCACTAATCTGACTTCCATTTCTATGGTGGTGTCATTTCAACGAAGTGATATTAATGGGCTCAGAGAGTGTGAGCTTTTGAAACTGACCTTTTGCATTCAACATTAATGCCTTGCATTGTTTTATATGGATCAATAGTTTGTTCCTTTTCATTGCTGAGTAGGATTCCAGGACATGGCTTTTCACCTTTTCTCCTCCCAATCCTTTTCTCCCACCCAACCTTTCTCTCCTTGGAATCATCACTTCCAACTTCTCTCCATGGAGTTACTCCTGGTTACCTCTGCCCCTTCTTCACCCTCCATCCTGGCCTGAAGCATTGCAGATCCTCAGGGTGGGCTGGGTTTGGGAAGCACAGGGCGGGAGGCTGGCATTTATGAGGCATGATGGGTGGTGGGGGATTGCGACTTTCTCTCCAGGGCCTCCACCTTGGGACTCACTTGAAGATAGCCCCCGAGTCTGGAGGTGCTCTCATGCCTTGGGTTGTACAGACCAAGCTTTGTGTTCATTTTTTTTTCCAGTGGGTTTTGCTGGCCTAGGCTTCACAGTGCAGCCTCATGCTATGGACTGAATGGCGTCCCCTCAAAATGTTGATGCCCCAATCCACAGTGTGACTGTAGGTAAGGCCTTTATGGAGATGATTAGGGTTAAATGAGGTCATGGGGTAAGGTCCTGATCCAACAGGGCTAGAGGTCTCATAGGAAAGAGAGACCAGAGTTTCTCTCTCTGCTGTGAGGACACAATCAGAAGGTGGCTGTCTACTAGTCAAGAAGAGAGTCCTCATCAGGAACTGGCCCTGCTGGACCTTAATCTTGGACTTTCAGCCTCCAAAACTGTGAGAAATGTCTGTTGTTTAACTCACTCAGTCTGTGGTACCTTGTTAGGGAGCCCAAGCTGACACATTTCACAGGAGTTCATTATTACAATTGCTACATTTATTGCTACAAATGTGGCAACTGTAACAATGTGTGGGCTCGCCTTTCCATGAAATAAGAAACTTTATATCCAGATCCCACTAACTTATTTTTACTGTTGTCATCCTTTTTTCTTTTTAAATTGGTTAATTTTGAAATTAGCTTTCATTTCATCTGTGTTTGGTCATTAAAAGTACCTCTAATTGGTTGTTGAGGAAATTTTCTAAGCTATTGCTTGTTTGGATCACAGTCAGAAGGTGAAAGCTGGATGGAACTGGCTCGAATTTTTAAACACCTTGTTCCTTTACCATTGGCTGGGGATCCTGTGAGGGCTTTGTCAGCACTTCTCAGATTCAAGGTCTTAATTTTCCAAGGAGCGCTCTGGAGTTGCTTCCAAGTTTCTAATGCCCAAGACAAGTTGTCACTTTTATTACAGAGGTGGAAGTGTATTCCCTTTACATTTAATTCTAACTAATCCTTCAAGAGCAAGAAAGTAGATGAGTGAAAAAAGATGAGCCTGCTAATATTTTTCTAGTTTTTGATTTAAAACCCCTAGATAGCTTCCAGTGTTGAAGGATCTTGTCCCTATTCCCATTTTCAATATAGCAAGAATAAGGCTAAAAATTATTTCCCTAAATGATGATTATTTTGTAACCAGCTGACATATGAGATGCCAGAAATCAAAACAATGTTTCTTCCTAAACACCTGCATTCTTGGTCCACTTCTTTTAGATTTGCTAGACTCTTTTTACTGGGGGGCGTGGGGAACAGGGTCTTGCTTTGTCACCCATGCTGGGGTGCAGTGGTGTGATCATGGCTCACTGCAGCCTGTACCTTGTGGGCTCAAGTGATTCTCCAACCTCAGCTGCCTGAGTAGATGAGACCACAGGTGCTAGCCACCACAGCTGGCTAATTTTATATCTCTTGTAGAGATGGGGTCTCGCCATGTTGCCCAGGCTGGTCTCGAATTTTGGGTTGCTCAAGCAATCCTCCCACCTTGGCCTTTCGAAGTGCAAGGGTTACAGGTGTGAGCTTAGGTGGGTGCATCACCTGAGGTCAGGAGTTTGAGACCAGCCTGGCAAACATAGTGAAACCCTGTCTCTACTAAAAATACAAAAATTTAGTTGGGTGTGGTGGTGCACCTGTCAACCCAGCTACTTTGGAGGCTGAGGCAGGAGAATCACTTTAACCTGGGAAGCGGAGGTTGCAGTGAGCTGAGATTGTATCACTGCACTGCAGCCTGGGTGAGTGAGTGAGATTCTGTCTCAAAAAAAAAAAAAAAAAAAAAAAACGTGATGAATAAGACCTTGGACTGGATGGTTTTAATTTTTCCACTGAGACAGTGTTTCATAGCTTCAGAGTGACAATAGGTTGTCTTTTATCTAAGAGCAGGCTAAAATGTCATACATCCTGCACACATTTTCAACCAGAGGTAGGGGAGGATGAACTGGATTGAATATTTCTAAGAAAGAACTATGGGAAACAAGAGACTGAGTTTAAAAAAAAAAAAAACAAAAACCTCTATATAACATAAATGCATTTTTCTTCATTGTTTTGGAGACAAGGGTCTCACTACATTGCCCAGGCTGACCTCAAACTCCGAACTTCAACCTCCCAGGTAGCTAGAAGATTGAGTTTGAAGCCACACACTGTGCTTATTTAATAGACCAACTATATCTCTAGGTGAGGGTATTCAAGCGTAATGGAACTGGTTCCCAGGCATTTATTTTATAATGGATGCACATGAGGGTTTATCTTACACTCCTTTTGATATTTAATGCTCATAAGATTGGTGCCTCTATTAAAACACAGGTGGTGTGTATCCCACTTAAATCCAGTTCAATATAATCACTGTTTGCCATGTGCAAGTTGGAATCAAAGACGAACAGAAAACTGACCAGAAGACCTAATGCTCATCTTATGAAGACGCTCTCGGCTGCACCTTACCTTCACCAGCAGGTCCTTTGCCTCCTTCTCCAGCCACCGGGGGTAAAAGGGATTATCCATGCGGATAGAGTGGAAGAGCTCCTCCTCATCCTGCCCGTGGAAAGGTGACTGACCAATCAGCATCTCATAAAGGAGAACCCCGAAGGACCACCAGTCCACAGAGTGGTTGTATTTCTGACCCAGCAAGATCTGCACAACCAAAAGGCAGACACGAAATTAACAGGGATGAGGCTGAGAGGAGTGACCACTCTTCCTGAGCATCTCAAGCCACTCAGTAAGTGGTCAAGGGGAAAGATGGCATGAGATTGCCACAAAGATCACCCCGAAAACTATCTCTTAAGAAGCCGATGACTGGATGGCAATGTTTAAACAATGCTGAAATGTTTGAGTCTGAGTAAACACTCTTCAGTTTCAATTTGTACTTTTCCTCTGGTTTTAAAGAAACCTTGAAACTGTGCCATTAGTTTTTATTTTCCCATCAGTGACATGAGAACTTAGGTGGCAGATATCGGACCTATGAAAGCTGGCATATGTCTAAGTTCTCCAGAAGCTCTGGTGTGAGCCTTGAAACCAAGCCCACGTGCTTTGCTGACTTGTACTGTCCTGAGTCTTTGCATAAACTCTCTGTAGTAATCAAGCATCCAAAGAGGCCATCCGGACAGTTCTCTTCCTTAAAGCCTCACTATCTACGGCTGTTCAGTTCAGGAGGCATGACCGTAATCACTGATATGCAGACTCAAATTGTGTCCTGTGCCAGGAAAGAGAGCCTAAGATAACAGAGTGCTCAAATCTAGGCCAGGTGCGGTGGCTCGCGCCTGTAATCCCAGCACTTTGGGAGGCTGAGGCAGGTGGATCACCTGAGGTCAGGAGTTCGAGACTAGCCTGGCCAGCATGGTGAAACCCCATCTCTACCAAAAATACAAAAATTAGCCAGGTGTGGTGACAGGTGCTTTTAATTCCACCTACTTGCGAGGCTGAGGCAAGAGGAGCAATCACTTGAACCTGGGAGGTGAAAATTGCAGTGAGCTAAGATCGCACCACTGCCCTCCAGCCTGGGCAATGAGAGAGAAACTCCATCTCAAAAACAAAAACACCCCAAAGTGCTCAAATCTAGAAATCAGAGATCTCTAAGAGCTACCTACAGCTGGTGGCAGGATCTGAGTCTATCTGCTAGGGAGGATTTAAAGTCTGGAAGCCTACCTAACATTTTGAAAGATTTCTATCCTTTCACCAACCCACTCTTCTAGCAAAAAAGGCTTCGTATGTTGATCTTTCAATGAATTCCTTTTTGGATGTTGGAAGGTAGAGGGCACGTGCCGCTCTGCTCAGTGCCTGACATCCCAAAATCTGTGCCTGACCTTCTCCGAGATAGTACATGTTAGGACCCATCCATGAGTGAAGAAATGAGGAAAATGTACTGGTGGGTATAGAACCAATGGAAATAAAATCAGTTTGTTGAGGACACAGCTGGACTGGCTTGCTCATCGCAGCATCATTCACAGTAGCCAAGATATGGAATCTAAGTGTCCATCAGTGGGTAAAGAAATTGTGCTATGTATACACAGTGGGGTACCAGCCCTGAAAAAGGAGATATTCTCCATTTGCAACAACATGGGTGAACCCGGAAAACGTGGAGTGAAGCAAGCCAGGCAGAGAAAGAAATACTGCAAAATCTCATTTCTATGTGAAATCTGAACACAGTGAACTCACAGAAGGTCAGAGCGGTGGTTGCCACGGGCTGGGCAGAGGGTGGGGAGGAAGGGTTGGGAAGGCATTGAAACAATTGTGGTACATCACACAGCGGAATATTATTCAGCCTTAAAGGTAAGAGAAACCTGTTACATGCTATGTGAATGAACCTTGATAACATTATGCTAAGTGAAATAAGCCAGGCAGGGAAAGACACATATTGAATGATTCTACTTACATATGGTACCTAAAGTATTGATTGCGGTTTTTGCCTTTACTTTCAGCGACAGAAACTGCAGTTACTTTTGCAACAACCCATTAAATTCTGGAGACAGGAGTGGAACTGTGGCTGGCTGGGGGAGGGGAACGGGGAGCTAGTGTTGAATGTGCATAGAGTTTTGGTTTTCCGAGATGCAAAACTTCTGGAGATTGATTGTAAAACTATACAATACACTTGATTTTATTTATTTATGAGCTGGAATCTCACTCTGTCACCCAGGCTGGAGTGCAGTGGCACAATCTCAGCTCACTGCAACTTCTACTTCCTGGGTTCAAGTGATTCTCTTGCCTCAGCCTCCTGAGTAGCTGGGATTACAGGAGTGTGCCACCACGCCCAACTAATTTTTGTATTTTTGGTAGAGACAAGATTTCACCATGTTGGTCAGGATGGTCTTGAATTCCTGACCTCAAGTGATCCACCCACCTCAGCCTCCCAAAGTGCCTGGCACTATATTTAGCATTACTGAACCATGTACAAAAATAGTTCAGATGGTAAATTCCATGTTATGTGTATTTTCCCATAATTAAAACCCTAGGACATAGTAGTAGCACATAAAAATTTTTTAATGGAAAAGAGGGAGAAAAATCTTCATCAGTTCAAGACTGCTGCTCCAAGGATGAGTTGTAGGCAAGTTGCTTTATTACCCAAAACAAAATGGAGAAGGAATAACAGGACTCAGGCACTAAACTTAAAAGCAAGACAGTCAGACTCTCTTGGGGATGAACATCTGTTCTATCCTGTGAGGTGTTCGGGCTTAGCTAGGTACATCTTTGAAAACACACACACACACACGGCATTTTGTTATTGGCACTACTCATATAAAATGGAATTTTCTCTTCCTTAATGGGCCTTTGGAGTGAGTGGCAGAATTGTAGCACTGATGGCCTTGGGAAAGAAAATGACACTACAATTCCAGTCATCCAGCACTCTGGGAGGTCGAGGGGGCGGATCACCTGAGGTCAGGAGTTTGAGAGCAGCCTGGCTAATGTGGCAAAACCCTGTCTCTACTAAAACTGCAGAAATTAGCTGGGTGTGTTGGCGCGTGCCTCTACTCCCAGCTACTCGAGAGGCTGAGGCAGGAGAATCTCTTGGATCTGGGAGGTGGAGGCTGTAGTGAGCAGAGATTGCACCTCTGTGCTCCAGCCTGGGTGACAAAGCAAGACTCTCAAAAAAAAAAAAAAAAAATTCTAGGAAAGCCGCATGTTTTGATGTTGGTGGGCTTTTATGTGCATGGCAGCCCCTCCCAGACCCTCTGCTACCTGGGCCCACTCCTAGGGAATGGATCAGCACTGAGTGAGGCCCAGGGGTGCCATGAGGTGTCTCTAATGTAGACTTGCTAAACAAACAAAAGAACAATATCAACAACAGCACAACAGTTTTTCTGGTTATAAAAAATGCCACAGGCTCTACTTTTGGCTTAATCCCTTACTGCACAGTTTTGGGAGGACCTTTTAACCCTCCTCAACCTCATTTGTGAAAAATGGGAATCATATCTGGCCAGCTTTTTACAAGATTCTTGTGAGGATCCAGTGAAAAGTGGCAAAGTCAAGGTGACTTGTCTAATGGGACGACTATAAATACTATGATAAATATCTGTTCTGTTCTGTTCCATTGGTCTATATCTCTGTTTTGGTACCAGTACCATGCTGTTTTGATTACTGTAGCCTTGTAGTATAGTTTGAAGTCCGGTAGTGTGATGCCTCCCGCTTTTTTTTGCTTAGAATTGACTTGGCTATGTGGGCTTTCTTTCGGTTCCATATGAATTTTAAGGTGGTTTTTTCCAGTTCTGTGAAGAAGGTCACTGGTAGCTTGATGGGGATAGCATTGAATCTGTAAATTACTTTGGGCAGTATGGCCATTTTCACGATATTGATTCTTCCTAACCATGAACATGGAATGTTTCTCCATCTGTTTGTGTCCTCTCTGATTTCATTGAGCAGTGGTTTGTAGTTCTCCTTTAAGAGGTCCTTTACGTTCCTTGTTAGTTGTACTCCTAGGTAT
>PVKP010010182.1:0-65571 GCA_004027715.1 Plecturocebus donacophilus
GTTAGCATTACCAGAAGCTGTGATTTTCGTCTCTGATAAAACAGACTTTAAAACAACAAAGAACACAAGAAACAAAGAGGGACATTACATGGTGGTGAAAGGATCAATGCAACAAGAAGAGCTAACTATCCTAAATATATACGCACCCATTACAGGAGCACCCAGATACATAGGGCAAGTTCTTAGTGACTTACAAAGAAACTTAGACACCCACACAATAATAGTGGGAGACTTTAACACTACACTGTCAATATTAGACAGATCAATGAGATAGAAAATTAACAAGGATATCCAGGACTTGAACTCAGACCTGGAACAACTAGACTTAACAAATATTTACAGAACTCTCCTCCCCAAATCCACAAAACATACATTTTTCTCAGTATCGCATTATACCTATTTTAAAAGTGACCACATATTTAGAAGTAAATCACTCCTCAGCAATTGTGTAGCATTTCACAGGTTTAAATAAAATATTGGTTGTCTGCTTATTTGTTATTTTCATCCCCTATTCCTTCCTGTCTCCATTGTTAAGCACAGTTATTGACATAAAAGAGGTTTTTAATACCCATTTTTAGACTGCATTCTAGCCTGGGAAATAAAACAAGAATCCCAATCTCCCTCTTTCTCGTCCTCTTTCTTTCTCTCTTTCATTCTTTTTTTTCTTTCTTTTGCTGTTTCTTTTTTTCTTTCTCCTTTTCTCTTTTTCTTAAAAAAAAAAGTTTTACAAAGTGTTTGTACTAATTTATTCTCCCAATAGAAGTGTATAAATGTGTAAGAAGTTACCAACACTTATTTTCCATTTTTGTTTTTTATTTATTTTCATTTTTACCATTATGGTAAACGTAGTAAAACCTTTTTGTAGTTTTAACTTGCATTTCTGAGATGAACTATGAAGTTGAACACCTTTTCATATCTTTATTGGCTTTCTGAACATTGTCTTTTGTAAAGTTTTTGTTCAGAAATTTTGACCCAGTTTTTGCTGGCTTCATGTGTCCTTTCCTATTGATTCATAGGAGTTTTTATGTATTCAGGATAGACTATTTGTATATATGTGTTATGAATACCTTTTTCTACTCCATATGCTGTCTTTTTACTCTCAGTATTTTTTGATGAGTAGAAATTCTTAATATTATTACCTAGTGTTCCATGTCTTTTAAACATAGAAAGCTACTTACTAAATTGATATTCCAGTTTTCTCTACTTCTTGGCCTAATTAAGAAAATAAAGGGCCCAGAACAGTGTGAATGATAGATGATACCTTGGACGGAAGAAAAGAGGAGAACTATAAATGATTTTATGATGCTTTGTCCATGTCACACAACCATATAATGTATATCGTCACATTTCATATTCTGAATGGCTGGCCACACTGTCTTCTGACAGTTGAGGTATTAGAAGGCCTGATAATTTTTTATTTGTCAAAGCTCAGTCATATCTGTTTATTTGCTACTTTTACCTAAAAGATACTGCTTAAATTCTGTTTTCCACATTAGATGTAGAGAAACGTGTGTGTGTGTGTGTGTGTATGTATGTATGTTCTCTACCTAGCATTATAACGAAGTCATTCCATATCTGCTGGTGTTCCCTATATAAAAAAGATTTTCTAAAGCATTTCAAGGAAAATTGTCTTTATCAATAATTTCCTTCTTAAATCCCTTCTTAAAGATTACTTATTGGAAGAGGAAATTGTAAGAAATTTGTCTATACTTTCTTATGAAATGTAACTTTCTGCTTTTAATATTTTTAGGATTTTGATTTTTTAAAAATATTTTTTATTGTACTTTAGGCTTTGGGGTACATGTGCAGATCATGCAGGAGTGTTACATAGGTACATACATGGCAATGTCGTTTACTGTCTCCATCCCCACCCCCATCTACTATATCTGGTATTTCTCCCCATGTTATCCCTCCCCAACCTCCCTACCCCCTGCTGTCCCTCCCATAGTCCCCACCAACAGTCCCTAGTGTGTGATGCTCCCCTCCCTGCGGCCATGTGTTCCCATTGTTCAACACCCCACTATGAGTGAGAACAAGCGGTGTTTGATTTTCTGTTCTTCTGTCAGTTTCCTGAGGATGATGGTTTCCACCAGTGGGCAGTCAATTGGATCCAGGTCTTTGCTATTGTAAACAGTGCCACAATGAGCATACATGTGCATGTGTCTTTATAAAAGAATGATTTATAATCCTTTGGATATATACCCAGTACTGGAATTGCTGGGTCAATTGGAATTTCTATTTCTAGGTCCTTGAGGAATTGCCACATGGTCTTCCACAATGATTGAACTAGTTTACACTCCTACGAACAGTGTAAAAGTGTTCCTATTTCTCTACATCCTCTCCAGCATCTGTTGTCTCCAGATTTTTTAATGATCACCATTCTAACTGGCGTGAGATGGTATCTCAATGTGGTTTTGATTTGCATTTCTCTAATAATCAGTGATTCTGAGCATTTTTTCATATATTTGTTGGCCTCATATATATCTTCTTTTGAAAAGTGTTTGTTCATGTCCTTCTCCCACTCTTGAATGGATTTGTTTGTGTTTTTCTTGTAAATTTGTTTTAGTTCTTTGTAGATTCTGGATATTAGCCCTTTGTCAGATGGGTAGATTTGCAAACATTTTTTTCCATTCAGTTGGTGGCCAGTTCACTCTAATGATTGTTTCTTTTGCTGTATAGAAGCTCTGGAGTTTAATTAGGTACAAGTTGTCTCTTTTGGCTTTTATTGCCAATGCTTTTTGTGTTTTAGTCATGAAGTCCTTGTCTATGCCTATGCTCTGGTTTTGCCTAGGTTTTTTTTCTAGGGTTTTTATGGTCTTAGGTCTTATGTTTAAGTCTTAAATCCATCTGGATTTAATTTTAGTGTAAGGTGTCAGGAAGGGGTCCAGTTTCTGCTTTCTGCACCTGGCTAGCTAGTTATCCCAAGACCATTTATTAAACAGGAAATCCTTTCCCCATTGCTTGTTTTTGTAAGATTTGTCAAAGATCAGATGGTTGTAGATGTGTGACATTGCCTCCAAGGCCTCTGTTCTGTTCCATTGGTCTATATCTCTGTTTTGGCACCAGTACCATGCTGTTTTAATTACTGTAGCCTTGTAGTATAGTTTGAAGTCAGGTAGTGTGATGCCTCTGGCTTTGTTCTTTTTGCTTAGTATTGTCTTGGCTATGAGGGCTCTCTTTTGGTTCCATATTAAATTTAAGGTGGTTTTTTCCAGTTCTGTGAAGAGGGTCAAAGGTAGCTTGATGGGGATAGACTTGAATCTATAAATTACTTTGGGTAGTATGGCCATTTTTACAATATTGATTCTTTCTAACCATGATCATGGAATGTTTTTCCATCTATTTGTGTTTCCTCTTATTTCCTTGAGCAGTGGTTTGTAGTTCTCCTTGAAGTCCTTTACATCCTTTGTTAGTTGTATTCCTAGGTATTTTATTCTGTTTGTTGCAATTGTGAATGGGAGTTTGCTCTTGATTTGGCTCTCTTTTAGTCTGTTATTGGTGTGTAGGAATGCTGGTGATTTCTGCATATTGATTTTGTATCCTGAGACTTTGCTGAAGTTGCTTATCAGTTTCAGGAGATTTTGGTCTTATAAATATACATCATGTCATCTGCAAATACAGACAATTTGACTTCCTACTTTCCTCTCTGAATACTCTTTATTTCTTTTTCTTTCCTGATTGCTCTGGCTAGAACTTCCAATACTGTATTGAATAGGAGTGGTGAGAGAGGGGATCCTTGTCTAGTGCCAGATTTCAAAGGGAATGCTCCCAGTTTTTGCCCAGTCAGTATGATATTGACTGTCAGTTTTTCCTAAATGGCTTTTATTATTTTCAGATATGTTCCATGAATACCTAGTTTACTGAGAGTTTTTAGCATAAATAGCTGTTGAATTTTGTTGAAGGCCTTGTCTGTATCTATTGAGATGATCATGTGGTTTTTGTCTTTGGTTCTGTTTATGTGTTGGATTATATTTATAGACTTGCATATGTTGATTCAACCTTGCATCCCCAGGATGAAGCCTACTTGATCGTGATGGATAAGCTTTTTGATGTGCTGTTGCAATCAGTTTGCCAGTATTTTATTGAAGATTTTTGCATCTGTGTTCATCCTGGATATTGGCCTGAAGTTTTCTTTTTTTGTTGAGTGTATGCTGAGTTTTGGTATCAGGGTGATGTTGGTCTCATAAAATGATTTGGGAAGGATTCCCTCTTTTTGGATTTTTTGGAATAGTTTCGGAAAGAGTGGTACCAGCTCCTCTTTGAATATCTGATAGAGTTCAGCTGCAAACCCATCTGGACCTGGGCTTTTTTTGGTTGGTAGGCTATTGCTGCCTCAACTTCAGCCCTTGTTATTGGTCTATTCAGGGTTTCTACTTCTTCCTGGTTTAGGCTTGAGAGGTGCAAGTATCCAGGAATTTATCCATTTCTTCCAGGTTTACTGGTTTATGCACATAGAGTTGTTTGTAGTAATCTCTGATGGTAGTTTGTATTTCTGTGGAATTGGTAGTGACATCCCCTTTATCATTTTTTCTTGCATCTGTTGATTCTTCTCTTTTCTTTTTTTATTAATCTGGCTAGTGGCCTGCTATTTTGTTGATCTTTTCAAAAAAACTAGCTCTTGGATTTCTTGATTTTTTGGAAGAATTTTTTTGTGTTTCTATCTTCAGTTCTGCTCTGATCTTAGTTATTTCTTGTCTTCTGCTAGCTTTTGAGTTTTTTTTTTTAATCTTACTCCTCTAGCTCTTTCAATTTTGATGATAAGGTGTTGATTTTAGATCTTTCCTTGCCTCTCACATGGGCATTTATTGCTATAAATTTTCCTTTAGACACTGCTTTAAATGTGTTCCAGATATTCTGGTACTTTGTGTATTCGTTCTCATTGGTTTCGAAGAACATCTTTATTTCTGCCTTCATTTCATTGTTTATCCAGTTGACATTCAACAGCCAGTTGTTCAGTTTCCATGAAGTTGTGCAGTTCTGAGTTAGTTTCTTAATTCTGAGTTCTAATTTGATTGCACTCTGGTCTGAGAGACTGTTATGATTTCCATTCTTTTGCATTTGTGGAGGAGTGATTTACATCCAATTATGTGTTCAATTTTAGAGTAATTGCCATGCGGTGCTGAGAAGAATGTATATTCTGTGGATTTTGGGTGGCGATTTCTGTAAATGTCTATTAGATTTGATTGGTCCAGATCTGAGTTCAAGTCCTGGATATCCTCATTAATTTTCTGTCTCGTTAATCTGTCTAATATTGACAGTGGAGTGTCAAAGTCTCCCACTATTATGGTGTGGGAGTCTAAGTCTCTTTGTAGGTCATTAAGAACTTGCTTTATGTATCTGAGTGCTCCTGTATTGGGTGCATATATATTTAGGATAGTTAGCTCTTCTTGTTGCATTGATCCTTTTACCATTTTGTAATGCCCTTCTTTTCCTCTTTTGGTCTTTGTTGCTTTAAAATCTATTTTATCGGAGACTAGGATTGCAATGCCTGCTTTTTTTTAAATGCTCTCCATTTGCTTGATAAATCTTCCTCCATCCCTTTATTTTGAGCCTATGTGTGCCCTTGTCTGTGAGATGGGTTTCCTCAATACAGCACACTCATGGGTCTTGACTTCTTATCCAATTTGCCAGTTGTGTCTTTTGATTAGGGCATTTAGCCCTTTTACCTTTATGGTTAATATTGTTATGTCTGAATTTGATCCTGCCATTTTGATGCTAGCTGTATGTTGTGCCTGGTAGTTGATGCAGTTTCTTCATCGTGTTGATGCTCTTTACTATTTGGTATGTTTATGTTTTTGGAGTGGCGGGTACTGGTTGTTCCTTTCCTTGTTTACAGAGCTCTTTCTGAAGCTCTTGTAAGGCAGGCCTGGTAGTGATGAAATCTCTCAGCAATTGGTTGTTCATAAAGGATTTTATTTCTCCTTTGCTTATGAAGCTTAGTTTGGCTGGATATGAAATTCTGGGTTGGAAGTTCTTTTCTTTAGGGATGTTGAATATTGGTCCCCACTCTCTTCTGGCTTGTAGAGTTTCTGCTGAGAGATTCACTGTGAGTCTGATGGGCTTCCCTTTGTGGGTAACCCAACCTTTCTCTCTGGCTGCCCTTAGCATTTTTCCTTCATTTCAATCCTGGTGAATCTGATGATTATGTGCCTTGGGGTTGCTCTTCTTGAGGAATATCTTTGTGGTGTTCTCTTTATTTCCTGAACTTGAATGTTGGCCTGCTTGCTAGGTTGGGGAAGTTCTCCTGGATAATATCCTGAAGAGTGTTCCCACTTGGATTCATTCTCTCTGTCACATTCAGGTACACCTATCAAACGTAGATTAGGTCTTTTCACATAATCCCATATTTCTTGGAGGCTTCTCATTTTATTGCATTGAGTTGATCTTCAATTTCTGATGTCCTTTCTTCTGCTTGGTCGATTTGGCTGTTGAAACTTCTGCATGCTTCACGAAGTTCTCTTGTTGTGTTTTTCAGCACCATCAGGTCGCTTATATTCTTCTATAAGCTGTTTATTCTCATTAGCATTTCATCTAACCTTTTTTCAGGTTTCTTAGTTTCTTTGCATTGGATTTGCACATGTTCTTTTAGTTCAGAGAAGTTTGTTATTACCCACCTTCTGAAGCCTGTTCTATCAATTCATCAGACTCATTCTCCATCCAGCTTTTTTCCCTTGCTGGTGAAGAGTTGTGATCCCTTGGAGAAGAATAGACATTCTGGTTTTTAGTGTTTTCATACTCTTTGCACTGATTTCTTCCCATCTTTGTGGATTTATCTCCCTGTGGTCATTGTAGTTGGTGACTTTCAGATGGGGTCTGTGAGTGGAGGTCATTTTTGTTGATGTTGAAGCCATTTCTTTCTGATTTTTAAATTTTCCTTCTAACAGTCAGGCCCCTCTGCTGTAGGATTCCTGGAGGTCCACTCCAGACACTGCTTGCCTGGGGATCACCTGCAGCAGCTGCAGAGCAGTAAGGGTTGCTGACAGTTTCTTCTTCTTCTGTTATGTTCATCCCAGAAGGGTACCCACCAGATGTCAGCCTGAGCTCTCCTTTATGAGGTGTCTCTTTGGAAATATGGGGGTCAGGAGGCTGCTTGAGGAGACAGTCTGTCCCTTATAGGAGCTTAAGTGCTGTGCTGGGAGTTCTGTTATTCCATTCAGAGCTTCTGGGCAGGTGATTTTAAGTCTGCTGCAGCAGAAGTCATAAATGCCTTTTTCCCTAGGTGGTCTGTCCTGGGAAGATGCTCCTTTATTTATAAGTTCCTGACATGCTGCCTTTTTTCAGAGATGCCCTGCCCAGCAAGGAGGTAGTCTAGTCACAGTCTGCCAGCAGAGGCATTACTGAGCTGCTGTGGGCTCTGCCCAGCTGCTGTGTGAACTTTCTTGTGGTTTTGTTTATAGAGGTACAGTTGGAACTTCCTCAGTAATGGCAGACTGCCTTGGTAATGGCGGACTGCCTCGGTAATAGCTGATGCCCTTTCCTTCACTGAGCTGGACAGTCCCGGGTCCAGCTGCACTTGCTGTGAAACTCTCAGTCCAAAGCATTTCACATTGCTCGTCTTTGTGGGGGTGGGAACCATTGAGCCAGATCACCTGGCTTCCTGTTTCAGCCCCTTTTTATTTCAATTGAATGGGCAACTCTGTATCCTAGGCATTTCAGGAGTTTGTTGAAATGGCTGCCTGGATTTGTGTTAGGTTTTGTGCAGAGACCTGCAGTGCCAGCTGAAACAGCCATGCAGGAAACTCGTTGCACTTTAGCCTGGGAATGTCCTGGTCTGTGGGCAGTAAAAACTCATTTGGATATGCAGTGACCCCTCACCCTTTGCATTCTTCTCGCTGGGGACTGTACTCCAGAGCTGTTCCTATTCAGCTATCTTGGATCTCTTCCCCAGCTTT
Source organism: Plecturocebus donacophilus (assembly GCA_004027715.1). Lineage (NCBI taxonomy): Eukaryota > Metazoa > Chordata > Mammalia > Primates > Pitheciidae > Plecturocebus > Plecturocebus donacophilus. Next base: position 7,893 of record PVKP010010182.1, read on the forward strand.
TTGAATTTTAGCCATTCTAGTAGGTATATAGTGGCATATCATTATTGTTTTAATTTGCAGTTGTCTAATGATAAATGATGTTGAGCATCTTTTTATATACTTATTTGTTATCTGTATATTTTTATTATTCAAATATTTATTCAGATCTTTTGCTTATTATTTGTTTCTTATTGTTGCTGTAGTTGCATATTAGTTTGAAGGGTACTTTGTATATTTTAGATAACAGTCCTTTATCAGGTGTATGTTTGCCAATATTATCACTCAGTCTGTGGCTTGCTGTTTCATTTTTTTGTGTGTTTCAAAGGGAAGACATTTTTAATTTTAATAGAGTCTCACATTTTTCTTTTATAGATGATATTTTTGTTTTGCATTTAAAATTTATATGCCACACCTCCAAATCTAGATTTTCTTCTTGAAAATCACCAAATGGCAATGTGGATGTCACTGGTGACCTAGAGAGGGGTTAATGTGGTGAAGTTCAGCATTAAAGACACAGTGGAGTGGGTTTAAGACAGGATAGGAGGAGAATAATTGGAGACAATAGGTGAACACGATGCTAGGAAAGTGTAATACTGTACTTTATGCTAGGAAAGTGTGATATTGTACTTTAAAATAAGAGGTACACATATTGATCTTCATCTCTTTTTCCTGAAACAGAGCTCTAATCCCTTGGAATTATCTGGGTGATAGCTGGTTAGGCCATTCTTGCATTGCTATAAAGAAATACCTAAGACTGGGTAATTAATAAAGAAAAGAGATATAATTGGCTCAGTGTTCTGCAGGCTGTAGAAGCATGGTGCAAGCATCTGCTTGGCTTCTGGGGAGGACTCAGGGAGCTTTCACTCATGGTAGAAGGCAAGGCAGGAACTTGAATGTCACATGGTGAGAGCAGGAGCAAGAGAGAGAGAGCATGGGTCATGGGGAAGAGGCCACACACTTCAAACAACCATGTCTCATGGGAACTCACTCACTATCAGAAGGACAACATCAAGCTATGAGGGATCTGCTTCCATGATCCAGTCACCTTCCACCAGGCACCACCTCCAATACTGGGGATTATATTTTAGCATGAAATTTAGAGGGGACACATATCCAAATTATATCAGTAGAAGTGTATTATTTTTTTCTAATAAGGTGACTCTTCATGAGCTTCTGAATGGGAGTTGGTCACAAGAAAGCAGGCCATGATTAGATGCCTGGAACTGTCAGTGTCATTGTCATCCTCTGGGAAGGGGAGAGGAGCAGGGGTCTTTTCTCCAGGTTGATTTTGCCTATGTGATAAAACCTCCATAAAAATCCCTAACCCATTGGGTTTAGAGAGCTTCCAGATTGCTGGACATGTGGGGGTGCCTGGAGAGCCATGTACTTGGAAAGGGCACAGGAGTGCTGTGCCCCTTCTCTCAGACCTTGTGCTACGTATCTTTTCCATCTGGCTGTTCTTAACTTCTATCTTCTTAATGAATGGCTGATCTATTAAGTAAATGTTTTCCCTAAATTCTGTGAGACACTGTAGCAAATGACTGAATGCAAGAAGGGAGTATCTAAGAACTTCTGGCTTGTAGCCAACTTGGCCAAAAATTGTACAGAATCTGTGGACCTGCTTCTTGCAACTGGTGTCTGAAGTGGAGGGCAGTCTTGTGGGACTAAACACTTAGCCTGTGGGATCTGATGTCATCTCCAGATAGATAGTGTCAGAATGTAGTTAGCTTGCAGGAAACCCAGTTGTTTTCTGCAGAACTGGATTAATAAGTGGGGAAAAATCACACATGTCTGGTGTCAGAAGTGAAGTATTGAGAGCATTGATAGTATAGTGGAAGTTTTCTTTTTTCTCCCATTATACAGAAAGTAAAGCAACAGTGAGAGAAAGGAAGCAGACAGATGAAGGAAAATTTGCTAGATTTTTTGTAATGTCGTAGGAATACTTAAGCATTTGTATGCTAATAAACTAGTCGAGAAAATACATGTTGATACAGGACAGACAGAAGAGAATTGCCATAATGATGTCCTTGAGTAGGAAAGAATGGATAGAATCCAGTGTTGGTGTGGATGCCTGATTTAGATGGTTGCAGGGCAGTTCATTTCTAGCAACAAAAAGACAAAGCATGTGCGTGTAGATGCAAGTAGGGATCTGGAAGTTCTCTTCTAATTCTTCCAATTTTATCAGTAAAATAGTACTCACAACAACTGACAGGACTTTGGGATGATTAATGGATGAGTTAATGAATAGTATGGCACTTGGTGATAATATAGATCTTCAAAGATTCGTTCAGGCTGAATCAGTTTTCTAGCCAGTGCCTGGATGTGAAGGGAATGAGAGTAGGGGGACATGAATAGAGATAATTGAGTCTAAATTGTGCTGGGAGGATACTAGTAAGAACTAGTCAGGGCTTCAGGGCCCTAATTAAGAAAACTGTGGACTGGGTGTGGTGGCTCATGCCTGTAATCCCAGCACTTTGGGAGGCAGGCAGATCACAAGGTCAGGAATTCAAGACCAGCCTGGCCAACATGCCATAACCCTGTCTCTACAAAAAATACAAAAAAAAATTAGCCGGGCATGGTGGCACACACCTGCAATCCCAGCTACTCTGGAGGCTGAGGCAGGAGAATTGCTTGAACCCAGGAGGCAGAGGTTGCAGTGAGCTGAGTTCACACCATTGCACTCCAGCCTGGGTGACACAGTAAGACTCCATTTTGGGGGGGGGGGCTTGAAAAAGAAAAAAGAAAACTGGGGTTCAGGGTAGGCACTGTTTGCAGTAGTGTATAAAACCTGAAAAACATTCAGAAAATCAAGGCAAAGTTATGAGGAAGAACTGAATAAAAAAGAATGATTCAGTTTGGCACCCACTAAAGGAATAGCTAGATCCCAGCAGAAACACTACCTCTGATCCCACTACTAATATTTTGCTCAGGGACTGCGAGGGCTGAACTGGCATGAGGAAGCCCTTTGTTGCTTAGAGCTTAAGACTATTGGGATAAACATAAAATTATAGAACTCAGTTTATTTTTTCCAGTTCTATCTACATAATGCCAAATGGTGAAATCCTATCAATTATGTTAATATGTTTTGTCCACACAAGCATGTAAATTAAAGCAAATAGCTGAATATCGGGCTCGTTCCAACATGTTTTCTGACATCTCAAAACTGTAATTTCTAAGTGTTAGTAAAATGTTGAGATAATGTGTTCCTTTCAAACAATCCAAATGTTTATGTAAGTTGTAACATGTTATTCTATGAGACAGATAGCATTATATTAGATGAGAAAGCTGTGTGATAGAGATGCAAAATATCCAAGCTCACAAAGTGGTGAGTGGTATATTCAAAACCCAATTCTAAATTTAATTCAGTGAACACTTATTAAGTTGCTGGGTGTCAGATATTCTGCTAGGTGGTTTGTTTTGGCTTTATTTCTGGACTGATGCTCTTTCTAAAAGAAATTGTCTTAGTTCAGGCTGTTATAACAAAGTACCATAAACTGGGTGGCTTATAAACAACCAAAATTAATTTCTCACAGTTTTGGAGGCTGGAAGTCTGAGATCAAGGTGGCACCATTGTACGTTCTGGTGAGGGTCATCTTTTAAATTACACACCGCAGACTTCTCACTGTATCCTCACGTGGTAGAAAGAGGGCCAGAGAAGTCTCTGGGGTTTTACTTCTAAAGACAATAATGCCATTTATGAGGGCTTCACTCTCATTCCCTAATCACCTCTCAAAGTCCCTACGACTTAATATCATGGCCTTGAGGATTAGGATTTCAATATATGCATTTTAGGGAGACACAAACATTTTATCCATTGCAAAGATCATCTTGAGAAAGTTTCCATCACCAAAATAACTATTTTTTTCTTTATGCTAAATAGTATGAAGTAATAAATCTTTTTTCTTTATGCTAAATAATATGAAGTAATACATCTTGTATGAAAATAATGTGATTTCAACTTATATTTGCTAATATTTCTACAAGGATGGGCTATAACTATTCCTTCAGAATTCCAATGTCATGTTTCTTTTTGTTTGTTTGTTTGTTTAAAATGCTGTCTTCTGCAAGTCTTTTATACAGTGAAGACTATTTTTAACTTGTTTGTCAATTAAAAATGCCTTGGTGGTATTGATAGTAAGGCAATTAATGCCAGTGAATTCGTGTTCTGCCATTTCTTCCAGGAATAGTCTATTTTTGACCGCAGGCTAGTGTATGACAGAAAAAAAGAGGCAGTTAGAAAATAGTACTGTTTTTGCACCTGCATCCATCTAGTAGGCAGGTTTTTATAGCTACTTTAAACAAGTATTGGGATAATATGGTGTACTTTGTCATCACTATGCCAGGGCAAGTAATCAGACTCAAGAAAGAGATCTGTGCTTAAGAAATGTGTCAATAAGTTGACAAAGTTAATTTCTATAAAGCTAATGGGATTGACCATTTAAGCACTTGCTTGGGAGACCATTATGAAGACAAAACTTCTAACAATGTCTGTGGCAGTGCTGGCTAAAGCCTCAATTATTTACTGTACTAGTATTTAAAGATCGATATTCCTTTAATTTATATAGTTTGGAGCCAAGATAGGGCTTTAAGTCTCTGAATTACACTGCCATCTGGACAAGGTTGTTTTTAATAATATACATGACTATTTGGAAATTCTATCATGATGTGTGAAACTTGGCATAGGTGATAACAAATCATATATATCAAAAGTCTTTCATTAGGAAACATGAGGTTAGAAATTGCTATGCTTGTTATATTTGCAGTGTATTGATTGAGTCCTCTGATTTTCCTGAACTTGTTGCTTTTCTGAAACCTGAGTGTAATGCAGGTACTGCATAGTTACTTTAATAAAGAGCTAACATATTCGAGTAAAATCCTAAAGAAATTGTTGGAAACTCTTATTTAAAAGTTGATTTTCAGTTATAAATCCTAAACAAACCAGAATTGAATGGCCAACTGGTTTCACTGCTAAAGATGATACATTTAATGATTTTTTAAAAATATACTTTTCCTTTAGCTTCCCTTAGTACTTCTACCTAATTTCCTTAAATATTTATCCTCTTTAATATTTATTTTACTCATTTTTGGAATAAATAATATGTTTCAAAAATCAACGTAATATAAAGAGGTTTACACTAAGAAGTTTCTTTCTGTTTACCTGTTTCTTTCTGTCTCCTGTAAGTAACCATTTTTGCTTTTGTGTATGTGTGTGTGTTTGTTTACCCTTTCAGTGTTCTTTATGCAAATACAATGAAATTTCAATATGGATGTCTATTTTCTCATCTGCTTACTTACGCCAACCTGAATTGAGCTTTTCACTGAATCTGATCTCGGAGATTTTTACATGTCAGTATTTAGAGAGCTTCCTTTTAAATAATTGTATAGTATTACATTGTGTGAGTGTAGCATAATTTTCCTAATTCATGGACATTTGACTTGTTTCCAATTTTTGCTCTTACAATGTTGCAATAAATAACTGTTTTGCATTGTGCCAGTAAATTTGTAAGATAAATTCCTTATTCCTTTCAGATTTGCTACTGCCATTCAGCCTGTTGTGGAATGGGCTTGCAGACAACTACCTGAAAGTAAGAGGGAGTCATGGGTGCCCAGTAAGGGAGTAGGGGTCATACTTCCACTCTATCAGGATTTCAGAAAGTACCAGAAAACCCCAGACTGATTGGGTCACTGCCTCTAAAATTCTCCTCTAGTTTCCCAGTAGAAATGTGAAGATTTTTAGCATGACTGACAAGATTCTGTCTGCCTCTCTTGTCATGTCTTGAGTCATCCTCCCCTTTGCTTATGAATTTCATTTACATGGTCAAATACGCATGCTCCTTTCACACTGGATGCTCTTTCAGATCTTTCAGGCCTCAATTTGAGTATCACATTCCTAAACCTTTTTTGACTTTCTAGACAGAGCAAAATATAATTTAAAATGCTTTCAATGTATAGTGTGTTTTTTCATTATTGTGATCATCACAGCCATAATTAGGTAGTTATTAGTTTAATATCCTTTTTTCTCACGACTGTAGGCTTCGTGAAGCCATGAACGTGGATTTATTTTATTTTACTGCTGTATTCTCAAGATCCTGTTACATAGTGTGTATCTGTATATTTTCACATGATTAAATATTGATAGAAAGCATAATTATTCAAAAAACAACTAGCAAATGCACTGACACTACTTGGTGACACTTGGACTGGACCCTCATTGAAAAAGAGGGCTGCAGACCCAGATAGCTTAGCTATGCTAAACAAACATTTAAAAAAATGCAAAGATTTTCTTCATAGCTAGTTTTTGGTATTTGAAGTTCCTTTTATGTTACACAGGCAAAACCTATAGAAACATCAAGGCTTCCTTTTCCCATTTTTTCTAAATAAAAAACATGAGCATATCTCCAACAGTGGAAATGTTTATTTCTTTTCTCTCTCCCTCTTTTTTTTCCCCAGAACAGGGTTTTGCTCTGTTGTCCAGGCTGGCATGCAAAGGTGGAATCATAGCTCACTGCAGCCTTGAATTCATTTGTTGAAGTCATCCTCCCACTTCAGCTTCCTGAGCAGGTGGGATTACATGTGCAAACCACCACACCCAGCTAATTAAAAAAAATCGTAGAGGTGGGGTCTTTCTTTTCTGTCCACATAGGCTGTGAACTTCTGGATTCAAGGGATCCTCCTGCCTTGGCCTCACAAAATGCTCATATTACAGCATTGAAAAATTACTTGAACCACTATGCCTGGCTGAAAAGTTAATTTCTCTAATGGCTTATATATACAATAAAATCACCATATATGTGACATTATTCATTAATTCAAAGGAAGAAGACAAGTCAGACATGGGTCCTATAATGTGACATCTTTGGGAAAAATGACAAAGTTTTTCTTTTAAAAAGTCTCAACAGTATTCGAGGAGACCTGGCATTTACATAATCAGAGGAATTAGAAATTAGAAAAAACTTATTTCAGGTGGCCCATGATTACTGAATCTGAAAAAACAATAGAATCATTCAGCATCAGATTAGATATCACAAAAAACCGGATCAGTGGATTGGAAGAGCATTTCAAGAAATGATCATAGAATGCAAAGAAAGAAAAAGAGGAGTTATTATAAGGAATGGTGCATATACAACATGGGGAACAGAGCCAGAAAATCAAACATAGTCATAATAAAAAATACATAAAACTGTTTCCCAAATGTATGAATGTAATAGCTACCCACATACTTGTTTAAAATTTATCTTCCTTTGCTCTCTACCCAGAGACACAAGTTTAGTATGTCTGAGATTGAATTTAGGAATATTTATTTTTCAAAATATAAACATTAAATATTTTTAATGATATGAAAACTTTGGGAAACATTGCCACAAATGGAAATAAAAACCAAGACCCTGAAAAGAAAATTTAAAATGTAAAAATAATTATAAAAGATTATGTCCAGGAGTTTAAAGAAGACTTGGTCTTCATATTAAAAAGACCCGTGAAATACCAAAAAATAAAAAGAGACATATTTTAGTAAATCAAATTTCAGAATAAAAGGGAAAAATTATTCTAGCATCTAGTCAGAAGTTCTCATAGAAGACTATGAGTCGTTGTCATACTTTTACAAAAGCAAATGCTAGAAGACAAAGAAGAAAGGTCAACAGAGTTATGGCAGAAGAAATTATGTTTCCTGATGAGCCATTGTTCATTGCAGGAGCAACAGAGAGCCATTTGCAGACAAACAAAAGCTCAAAAGGAATATTATCTGCTTGCTTCTCCTGAAATTGTTACATAAAGATGAATGTTAATTAAATATTAGAAATGAGTTTAAGATAGGAATGATCTTATCACCCTGGTAATTAGCATAGTCCCTAGTAGGTAGTTTTTTTTTTGTTTGTTTTATATTTTGTTGCGTTTTCAGTTTTGGGGTACATGTGAAGAACATGCAAGGTTGTTACATAGGTACATATATGGCAATATGGTTTGCTGCCTTCCTCCCCATCACCTATATCTGGCATTTCTCCCTGTGTCATCCCTCCCCAAACCCCTCCCCGACACTGTCCCTCCCCTAGTTCCCCACCACAGACCCCAGTGTGTGATACTCCCCTCCCTGTGTCCATGTGTTCTCATTGTTCAACAACTGCCTATGAGTGAGAACATCTGTTCTTGTGTCAGTTTGCTGAGAATAATGGTTTCCGGGTTCATCCATGTCCCTGCAAAGAAAATGAACTCATTGTTTTATATGGCTGTATAATATTCCATGGTGTATATGTGCCACATTTTCCCTGTCCGGTCTATCATCGATGGGCATTTGGGTTGGTTCTAAGTCTTTGCTATTGTAAACAGTGCTGCAATGAACATTCGTGTGCATGTATCCTTATAATAGAATGATTTATAATCCTTTGGATATATACCCAGTAATGAGATTGCTGGGTCAAATGGAATTCCTATTTCTAGGTCCTTGAGTTCTTCAGCTCTTATTCCTACCATTTCTCCACCATCTAGTTGTCCTCAGTATCTATGGTTGCCATCTTTATGTCCATGTATGACCTCATGTTTAACTGCTACTTATAAGTGAGAACATGAGGTATTTGATTTTCTGCTTCTGCACTAATTTGCTAAGGATAATGGCCTCCAGCTCTGTCTATGTTGCAGCAAAGTACATGATTCTGTTCTTTTTTATATGTATATTCCGTGGTATACATGTACCACATTTGCTGGTATGTATCCAATCCACTATTGATGGACACTTATTGATTCCATGTCTTTGCTATTGTGCATAGTTCTGTGATTAGTGTAGATGTCTTTTGGTAGAACAACTTATTTTCCTCTGGGTATATACAGTTACCCCTTGAATCTAAAATAAAAGTAGAAATTACACACATACATATACAATAAACAAAAGAATAACACACCTTTGGGGAATCCCTTTTCTAAATGAGTATCTGGAGTTTAACCAAAGATGAAAGAATTGCCTCTGTTAGTCATTATACTAGGCAATATGATAGCTGAAGAATTAAGGGTGGCCAGTTAAGCCAAATCGAGTTGCTATTGGCTCACTATGTCAAATAAAACCAAATGGAGCTAAGCCTATAGAGCAGTCTTTCCCAAATATACATCAGGAGACACTAACTGACCTGCAGGACTTGGGCAATGACTCTGTCCATCAGGGTTCTGTAGAGCAGGAAGAGAAGGGAGGATTCCCTGTTATTGTGCCAGACAGAGAAAAGGATTTTTAGAATAAGCAGCCTATGTGACCTATGTCCCAAACTATAGAGTGGCTGGCTAATCTTATCATTTGTTAGTGTCCCTAAGCAGAGATTTAAAACTTCTATAAATCTAGACTATGAAGGTATCTATTGGTTGTTGTGGAAATGAGAGGTAAAATGAGGGGAAATCTAAAAGTATCACCACATAAAGACTAAAATGAATAGACAAAAAATACAATAGTCCTTGAAGTTTTCTATTTTCCAAATTTCCATAATTTTATAACCTTTATAATTTAAAAATCCACATAAAAATTTTAAACTAGAAATGAGAAAAATGTGAACTAATGTGAATGTATCTTTATTTAAATGTCAAATATAACATTAAATTAGAAGATATGTAACATCCAGAAACAAAATGGCATTCTATATTTTTTAGATACATTATTTTACAAAAACTTGGAGATGGGATAAAGAAGGAGTTAAAAGCTCATTAATCTTTCTCTTTACATGTAGATGTCAATAAATGTTTATTTTTATCTTAATAGAGAAACATATGTTAAAATATAATTAAAATTTAAAGATGACCACCAGTTAGCTGAATACATGCCACCTGGACTAAAGATCTTCCCATGCCTTTGTACTGCTAGGTATTGTCAAGGGTAGGAAATCCCAGAAAGAAGAGAGAAGTAAGGAAGAGCTCCAAATTCTGTGTACAAACTCTTCTCAAAGCCTTGTCTGTCTCAGAATTGCACATGTTGGGAACAAGGCTCCAAGCAACTCAGGGGAGCAACAGCTGCTTGAAAACTTAAAAAAAAAAAAAAAAAAAAAAAAAAAAAAAAAAAAAAAAAAAAAAAAAAAAAAAAAAAAAAAAAAAAAAAAAAAAAAAAAAAAAAAAAAAAAAAAAAAAAAAAAAAAAAAAAAAAAGGCTGCACAAAGATCTTGGTAGCGCCTGGATATTGGGAAGATGACGGAGTTTAGGACTTTGATTCCCATCAATTTAATGATATTTGGAAAACACCTCATACTGTTCACGGAACCCAGTGGGCCATAGATTAGAAATAAGAATCACATCTCAGGTATGAGGGCAAAATAGAAATAGATTTGTTTTAACAGAGACTGACACTACATCTTCATACTAGCAAGTCGATCCTCCACTAATTTGTCTGCTAGAAGAAAATTTCATACTTGTCTGAGAAAGTGAGAATTTTGTACTGGAAACTCAATGGCAAGTAGATCAATAAGATGAAATAGTGTGGAAACAAACTCAAATAAACATATTGTATTAAGTAATACGTGGCTCAGTTATATTTACCAGAAAAGCAAAACAAAACAAAATCCAAAATAGCTAATCTTAAAACAGTGGCTTTAACAACTCTGCAACGTGTTATCTATAATGTTCAGTATACAATAAAAGATTTGTAGACATCTGAAGAAACGGAAAATTGTTACACATAGCCAGGAGAAAATATGGATGATAGAAATGAATGACAGATCAACCAGATGATGAAATTAGCTGATAAGGACTTTAAAATAGTTACAATTAATTTGTTAATGAACCTACTTAAAAAAGGTGCAAGTATTGAGAAGAAATTAGGGAACTTCAGGAGAGATATAGAAAGTCTATAAAGGAACCAAATAGAAATTCTAGAGCTAAAAATATATAATATCTAAAATAAAAAATTGTTATTAAAAAATAGTATATAAATAACCATTTAATTAGTTGAAAAATAATAGACTTCTATCTGACATAAGATTTAAATGTTAAAACATAATTTTGAAGTATAAACATAAAACATGAAATATTGAAAACTAAAATAATTCACAAAAATGTACATTATATATATATATATTTTTTTCTTTTCAGTTTTTTAATTGCATTTTAGGTTTTAGGGTACATGTGAAGAACATGCAATATTGTTGCATAGGTACACACGTGGCAGTGTGATTTGTTGCCTTCCTCCCCTTCACCTATATCTGGCATTTCTCCCTATACTCTCTCTCCCCAACTCCCCACTCCCCACTGTCCCTCCCCTATTTCCCCCCAACAGACCTCAGTGTGTAGTGCTCCCCTCCCTGTGTCCATGTGTTCTCATTGTTCAACACCAGCCTATGAGTGAGAACATGCGGTGTTTGACTTTGTGTTCTTGTGTCAGTTTGCTGAGAATGATGGTTTCCAGGTTCATCCATGTCCCTACAAAAGACATGAACTCATCATTTTTGATGGCTGCATAATATTCCATGGTGTATATGTGCCACATTTTCCCTGTCCAGTCTATCAATGATGGGCATTTGGGTTGGTTCCAGGTCTTTGCTATTGTAAACTGTGCTGTAATGAACATTCGCGTGCATGTGTCCTTATAATAGAATGATTTATAATCCTTTGGCTATATACCCAGTAATGAGATTGCTGGGTCAAATGGAATTTCTATTTCCAGGTCCGTGAGGAATCACCACACTGTCTTCCACAATTGTTGAACTAGTTTATACTCCCACCAACAGTGTAAAAATGTTCCTATTTCTCCACATCCTCTCCAGCATCTGTTGTCTCAAGATTTTTAAATGATCGCCATTCTAACTGGTGTGAGATGGTATCTCAATGTAGTTTTGATTTGCATTTCTCTAATGACCAGTGATGATGAGCATTTTTTCATATGTTTATTGGCCTCATGTATGTCTTCTTTTGTAAAGTGTCTATTCATGTCCTTCACCCACTTTTTAATGGGCTTGTTTGTTTTTTTCTTGTAAATCTGTTTTAGTTCTTTGTAAATTCTGAATATCAGCCCTTTGTCAGATGGGTAGACTGCAAAAATTTTTTCCCATTCTGTTGGTTGTTGATTTACTCTAATGACTGTTTCTTTTGCCGTGCAGAAGCTGTGGAGTTTCATTAGGTCCCATTTGTCTATTTTGGCTTTTGTTGCCAATGCTTTTGGTGTTTGAGTCATGAAGTCCTTGAATATACCTATGTCCTGAATGGTTTTTCGTAGGTTTTCTTCTAGGGTTTTTATGGTGTTAGGTCTTATATTTAAGTCTTTAATCCATCTGGAGTTAATTTTAGTGTAAGATGTCAGGAAGGGGTCCAGTTTCTGCTTTCTGCACACGGCTAGCCAGTTTTCCCAACACCATTTATTAAACAGGGAATCCTTTCCCCATTGCTTGTTTTCATCAGGTTTGTCAAAGATCAGATGGTTGTAGATATGTTGTGTTGCCTCCAAGGCCTCTGTTCTGTTCCATTGGTGTATATCTCTGTTTTGGTACCAGTATTCCTATACACCAGTAACAGACTTAAAGAGAGCCAAATCAAGAACAAACTGCCATTCACAATTGCTACAAAGAGAATAAAATACCTAGGAATACAACTAACAAGGAACGTAAAGGACTTCTTCAAGGAGAACTACAAACCACTGCTCAACAAGAGAGGATACAAATAGATGGAGAAACATTCCATGTTCATGTTTAGGAAGAATCAATATCATGAAAATGGCCATACTGCCCAAAGTAATTTACAGATTCAATGCTATCCCCATCAAGCTACCAATGACCTTCTTCACAGAACTGGAAAAAACCACCTCAAAATTCATATGGAACCAAAAGAGAGCCCATATAGCCAAGTCAATTCTAAGCAAAAAGAACAAAGCGGGAGGCATCACACTACCGGACTTCAAACTATACTACAAGGCTACAGTAATCAAAAATGTGCATAATATTTATATGTTCTTCAGGTGGAGAAGACCATTCCCAACATGGCCCAAATGTAGAAACTATTCTGTTTTTAAAAAAAGAGTGAAAGTTTTTACAAAATAATTTTATCATAAAAGTAATACTTTAAAAATTATAATACAAATTATGAACCAGGAAAAGTATTTGTAGCACAAATGTGTTACTGGTTTTAATATAAAGATATCAATTAAGAAAATAGTAAAAATTCTAAAATAAAAATGGACAAAGAACAGAATTTAAATACTTGCAAATAAAAATGGCTATGAAATATGGTAAATGTTCAGTTTCAACAGCAGTAAATGATGCAACTGAAAACAAATGAGATGCCCTTATTTGACTATCAGATTAGGATGTTTATAAAGTTGAAAGAATAAGTTGATACTGATGTGGGAACCTGGGCTACCATACAATGTAGTTCAACTTTTCTAAATGGCATTTTTTGTGAATATTTATAGCAAAATCATATAATATGGCATTCTCTTTGACAGCATTTCAATTTTAGAATGTATAAAAAATAAATGAGTAAAGATAGATACTCAATAATATAATCACATGTATACATAATACAAAAGAAAACTATCTGAATGCCTGTCTTAGTCCATTCAAGCTGCTGTAACAAAAGGCAATATGATCAACCAGGTAGCTTAAAGACAAGAGAAACTCATTTCTCACAGTCTGAAGGCTGGGAAATCCAAGGTGAAGGCACGGGTGGATTCACTGTCTAGTGAGATCACACTTTTTCATAGATAACGCCTCTTGCTATGTCCATGGTGGAAAAGAAAGGACTGCTTTCGAAGACTTCTTTTATAAGGAAGAGGTCTTTCTCATAAAAAGACATCTTTCTTTATTAGTACTCTTATAAAAGGAAGACCTCTTTTATAAGGGTACTAATCACAATCTGAGGAGTCTGCCCTCATAACCTGATCACCCTCCAAAAGGCTCTGTCTTTTAATACCATCATTTTGGAAGTTACAGTTTCAACATATGAATTTGTGGGGGACACATTCACACCATAACAATGTTAAAATACAGGTTGATTTACAAGTTATGATTTATGTATATAATAAGTAAAGCCATTAACAATGATAATATAGATAAATAATTTTTGCCATGATATCTGTGATAGAAGTGAATAAAAACAGATTTTAGAATAATATGCCTAATATAATCAATCACTGTTTTGTTAAAAAAAATTCTACATACTCATACATAGATATCTTTGTATAGAAACAAGTCTCATATAATATACATCAAAATATTAAACACAGTTACCTATGGGTGGTAGAATTACAAGTGATACATTTTATTGTTTATCTGGGTTCCTTAATCAAAACAGTAAAAGTTAAAGATAGTTTCTGTAGAGTTTTCATGCTCCTCCAGTGTTCTGGCTATATTTTCTGTTTTGAGCTTGTTGAATAAACAATCTTTAGGAAAATGAAGGGTTACTTCCATGTAATGATCAGCACTACAGTTAAGCTTCACCTTGGGTTAAATAGTGTTCTGTGGCTGGCCTGTCCATGATGTATGACTTTGAATATAGAAGAAAATGCATTTGGAGGTTTCAATAACATTTTTTAAAAATAAAAAGTATTGGGACTTCTTGTTCTGTTCTAGTCACTCTGTCCCTTTGGCAATCACTTGCTCTTTTGGGCCATCGTAGGTCTCTGAATAAACAAGAGAATCTGTGTTCATACGTTGAGTGGCAAGTTTAATTTAGACAATCTGTAAATTTGAGAAAAAGATTATATCAATTCCCTCTGAGCTTTTTTCGCCCCCTCAGATTGGCCAAAGCTGTCCCAGTCTTTCCACAGCCATGATTGGGCTCAAAAGTGTGTACATAGAACTCTCTTGGCACAGTCCAGCACCAGCATCCAATGAAACTCAGTCAATTGTAAGCCCTCAAGAGCTCCTTTTAGAATTGCATCCCTGGTTTCCTGGGTGATGTAGACATCTGCATTCATATGAGAACAATATACAACTTTGTTACCAGAAGTGTAAACTACTTGAGTTCTGTGCAGGAAGGAAGAAAATCAGAACATGCATAGCACTCAGATGAAGATTCTGGTGGAAAATGTGGGAAATTAAGCTGAGAATTTATTTTGTGGTGAAATATTAAAATTAAATATCCATAGGGATAGTGAAAACAAAGCATAATGCCTAAGTAAACCTCTTTCCTCTCTCCATAGTGTGGAAATAAACCTCTAGTCGACAATCCCAGGTAACTTTTAGTTAATTGATTTTCTAAAACTAAAAAAGTTATTACAGGTAGTTCTTGCTCTACACAGTAGTGCAGGAACACTAACCGGCCATGCATGCTGAAACCATGCAAAGTAATCTTAATAAATGGAAATTTTATAATGTTCTATGACCATTAGAAATTGTTGTCAAAGATTAGAAACACTCTTACTGTTGGTCTTAAGGTTATGAGAAAATTCTTTAAAAATAATGAAATCAATTTTTACTTTCTACACAATCTATAATATTGGGAACATTAATAACTAAATTGTTTGATTTCTTTGTATAAAACTTATCAAGGGTAGTTTGAACTGTGCTTGATTTATTGTCATTATGTAACTTATAAAGTGAACAACTTTCTATGCCTGAACCAATTGTCATATTTCTTTCCTTAGATTTATTTGGATCAGCTTTCAACTCTTTATCCTTTGCTCTTTTAATGTTGAAAATATAACCAAGAATTCCTTTAATAAGAAGTGCTTGGCAGCATGTCTTCCTCTGAGACGACATCCTTTCCATCACTTTTCTTATGTATGTCCATAGCTTCATCTTCACTATGTTCTCTTTTTCAAGTTTTTAAAGTTACAGATAATTACATTTTTATGGTATACAACAAGATGTTCTGAAGTATACATGCATTATGAAATGATTAAATCTAGCTGATTAATAAATGCATTACCTCACATAGACATTATTTTTGTGGTGAGAACACTTAACATTCAGACTCTCTTCATATTTTTCTTTTCCTTTAACTTTTATTTTAAGGTTTGGGGTACCTGTACAGGTTTGTTGTATAGGTAAATTTTGTGTCGTGGGAGTTATGTGGCACAGAGACATAAAGTGAACACATGCTGTTGGAATATATTAATGCCAATATATTTGCTCAATGTTGAGTTGCCCCAAACCTTCAATCTGTAAAAAATGCAGTATCTGCAAAGTACAAAAAGTTAAGTGCAGTGAAGCAATGTATGCCTGTATTTGGCTATTTAGCTATTTTATGTATTTTCATTGAAAAATTTAATCTATTTACATTTAAGGTAATTATAGATATGTAAGGACCTTTCACTACCATTTTGTTAACTGTTTTTTTTTTTTTTTTTTTTCTGGTTGTTTCATAGATCCTTTTTCCCCTTCCCCTACTATTTTCTTTTGTGGTTATCATTTACTCTATTAATATGTTTTTATTCCTTGCTTTTTATTTTTGGTGTTTCTATTTTAGGTTTTTGCTTTGTAGTTACTGTTATGCTTACAAAAATATCTAATAACAGGTTGCTTTAAACAGGTAACAATATATCTTTGATCACAAAAATAAACCTCTGTACTTTAACTCCACTCCCTCTCTTAGTTTAAATTCTTTATGTCACAGTGTACAAACTTCTTATATTATATATTCCTTAACCATTCATTTTAGCTATTATTTTAAAATATTTTATCTTTTAACCTTCATACTAGAGATGTAAGTGGTTTATGTAACACAATTACAATATTAGAGTATTCTGAGTTTTATCATCTACTTACTTTTACCAGTGATCTTTATACTTACAAGGATTTTCGTGTTACCCATTAGCTTTTTAAAGTTTTTTCATTTTGAAGAATTTCCTTTAGCATTTCAGTAAAATAGGTCTGGTGGTGATGAACTCCATCAGCTTTTGTTTGTCTGGAATAGTCTTTATCTCCCTTTCATTTTTGAAGGATGGCTTTGCTTTACAGTATTCTTTGTTGGCAGTTTTTTGCCCCTAAAACTTTGACTATAGCATCTCATTGACATTTCAATTTTGAAGGATAGCTTTGCTTTGCAGTATTCTTTGTTGGCAGTTTTTTTTTGCCTCTAAGACTTTGACTATATCATGTTACTCTCTTCTGGCCTGTAAGGTTTCTTCATTTTAGTATTTTATTTGAGACAGACTGTTATCCAGGCCGGAGTGCAGTGGTGTGACCTTGGCTCACTGCAAACTCCACTTTCCAGGTTCAAGTGATTCTTGTACTTCAGCCTCTCTAGTAGTTGGGATTATAGGTGTGTGACAACACACCCAGCTGATTTTTTTATTTTTAGTAGACATGGGGTTTCACCATGTTGGCCAGGCTGGTTTCAAACTCTTGGCCTCGAGTGATCCACCCACCTTGGCCTCCCAAAGTGCTGGGATTACAGTCATGAGCCACCATGCCTGGCCCTGGTCTGTAAGATTTCTGCTGAGACATCTGCTACTAGGTATATTGGAACTCTCTTACACGTTATTTGTTTTTGTCTCTTGCTGCTTTCAGGATGCTTTCTTTCTTTGAGTTTTGTCAGTTTAATTATAACATGTCTTGGAGTAGCATTATTTGAATTGAATTTTTTTATGTTATTCAAACAAAAATGTTTATTTGATATTGATACAGTATTTTTTAATTTAAATGAGACAAATCCTTTTGTGCCTTTTAAGGTTTCCTTTCAAGCCACATGCGTATATTATCTATTTAAAGAATAACTTTTTAAAAATAAGAAGAATAAGAACTGTACACATAAGGACAAGCCATAAGCTGTACCAACTGGATCCTAGATCCTCTTCCCCAAGAGCAGCCCATTCTTGTTTCTTTGAATTGAATTTGATTGATAGTCTTTGACCTTTCTATGCCTGGATATTTATCTTTTTCCATATTTGGAAAGGTTTTGCTATTATTTCCTTAAATAAGCTTTCTACCTCCTTTGTCTTTCTCCACTCCCTGTTAAACTGTGACTGGAAAATTTGCTTTTTTGATGTTGTCCCATAAATCCCACCAGATCTTTGTTCCTTTTCATTCTTTTTTCTCTTATCTCTTCTGACTGTCTGTTTTCAAATAGCCTGTCTTTAAGCTCACTGATTCTTTGTTCTGCTCAATTTGGCTATTCATGTAGTATACTACAGTTTTCATTTTGTTCATTGTATTTTTTTTTCAGGGCTAGGATTTCTTTTTGATATTTTCATTATTTCAATCCCTATTATATATCTCATCAAATTTTGAATTCCTTTTTTATATTTTCTGGAAGTTCACTGAATTTACTTAAAATAGTATTTTGAATTATTTGTCAGGCAGCTCATACATCTTCATGTCTTTAGGGTCAGTCATTGGCATCTCATTTCATTTGGTCAGGTCATATTTCCCTCATTGCTCCTCATCCTTTTGGTTGATAAATATCTTTACATTGAATAAATGGATATTTATTACATCTTTGCAGTCTCCCGTTGTCTGTGACTATTTTTCTGCAGTAGGCCTATCTAGAAACTTTCAGCAGACTGTTGGTTTTGGTCTCCAAGCCTATCATTGATACAGCTGTTGTAGCACTAGAGAGTGGTTTAAACCAGCATCTGCTGGGGTCAGCACCAAGGTTCACATATTGGTTGCTGTGGGCCCCACTCGCATTCTTAATTTAGAATTGACTTCTGGTTGACCAGCCCTGCTAACATTCCCAATGTTTCCAGAGCGAACCTCCTGTAAAGTGTCACGGAATGGTGAGGAAGTCAAATGTCTGCTTCCAACTTACACTTTCCACTATAGAAACAATCAGTCCAGAAGAATTCTCCATATGTGGCAGTGTATGTACTTGGAGAAAGGGTGTGATAATTAAAGAGAACCATTTCCTTTACTATCTGATTGCTATTTTTCTTGGCTCTGTTGACCCAAGGGGATATCACAACTTTATGTTGAAGTTATGGGATATTCAGGATGGTAATCTTGACTCTAGATACTTGCTAGAAGTCCTACTTTGTAATTTTGTTGATGTCATTCTTCAGTATGTTTTCTGGCTTCCACCCTAGAGTCTCCCTAATGGTGGGATTGTCAATATTCCTACAGTTATTGATGAATGCACTCAAGTTTGATTCAAATGTCACTCCCAGTGCTATTGATCTTGATTTCTTTGCTGCATTTCTATTTTTTTGGCCAGTTTTTTCTTTTTAGTGCCTATTTTTGTAATATGTCTCATAGATTCAAAACTGAGGCAAGTAGGCAACAAAAGCCCATACTTTGTTATGTCAGAAGTGAATAATGTTTATGTAATGAACAATCACCAGTAAACTTTGATGAAAGTGACATGATTAGTAACAGATCATGATGCACCTCATGATTCATGGAGTGAAAAACTAGAAGTGAAATACTTGATGTGATTTCTCACAGTTACTATGCCATAGTAACTAAAATTTGAATGGTAGTGTTGATGGCTGGTGTTATTTAACATGTAGCAATTGCAATTTTTGCAAAGCAAGAGCAACAGGTACTGAATCAAAATTATGGTCTCAAAACTTAGGTATCAGGAAACCAAAGTCTGTAGAAAAATCAGAGCCACTTTTAAACTTCAGGTGATAGAATTGTTCTAAACTATTTTATCTGTAGCTGTGAGTTGAACAAATCATTTTTGTGGCAGTACAATTCAAAAGACTGAGTTGCATTAATAGAGATGAAACACATGTGGACTATAGCTGATATGAACCAAAACTGACATCAGAGTGAGCTTATTAATGTATTTATGGGAATAGAAGAGTTGTTTGTCTCTGAGTCATGAGAAGGAAAGAAGAAAAATAGTTGGAAAAAATAGTGAGGTGAATCTGAACATCATAAGAAAAGTAAGGATATTCTGATTTCAACAATCCAATGGTTTTAAAGGTTGATTACATTAAAGTTTTCTCCCATAGGTGATTTTTCTTTTGTAGTACAGTAAATTATTTCTTCAGGGTCTACAAATTATGCCAAAATAGAATATACTTTTAAAAAATTAATGTAACATAAAGTCTGGATAACTAAAGTAAGATTTGAAACAAAAAAACCTGCTAATAAGTAAGGTGAAGACTATGTAATAATGAACATGAGGATTTTTAAAAAGCAAGTGGGTTGCACTCATTAAGTCAATAAGCAAAAAATAGTTTTAAACAATTACTTTACAGTAAGAATACATTTGTCAAAACAGCTTTTAGAAAAAATAATAAGAATGCTCAAGAATACCAAAATAGAGTCAGGAGATGAGGTCCATGTTTTAACACACTTTATAAATCATTTTTGTAGATCACAAAAGGCAAGAATTCCCTGAAGTACAGAATTATTATTTGCAGCTTCATGAAAGATAGGTAAACATACAAAGTCTTTACTGTTAGGAGAGATAATTATAGAAACATTTATAACATAGAAACAATAAGAAAACCAATTATGAGAATAGGTAAGTTTAAACTGTATTTTATCTTCAACTTTTTCCTTTGTCATTACTATTACATAAGTAAATAAGCAGGCGGCTCTGCACCTGAGGCTTTCTAGAATAATTGACAGAGTATGCTGGAAATTGGATTTATTTCCTAAATTGGTTTAGCAGGCTTAAAGAAAAGTAGTTGAGAATATTGCAATCTGACTGATGAATCAAACCTGATGATAGATGAGCAGGTCCAGTTGGAGGTAGGAAGGGTCTGGTAGGGTGCCACAGCAGTCACTATTAGATATGATCATAATTAGCATTTTTATTAGGGAATCTGAATAGGAGTAAATATAAAATTAGTGGAATAGCTGAGAAATGAACTAGGAGCACTAGTTTATAGCAGTAGGAAATATAATAAAATATAGGTAGAAACTGAAGAACCATAGTGAGAAAAATAAAAAAAACAAAATAGAAATCTGGTTCAGTAGGATGATGAATCATTCCCACAAGAATTTTAATCAGAAACTCAATTATAAAGTACTCTGAAATTGAACAATAATAACTAAAGGTGCCTGCATAGACAATAAACTTGGGCATTGTTAGTTGTCATCAGGGTTTTGTCATCCCCAATAAATTATTCTGCCTGTCTACACCCATATCTCATCTGTAGGAAAAAAGTACTGGAATGGAATGCTTGGATTTGATCTCTGTGGCTGGAATATCACACATATTGTATTATGTACATAAAAATATGTGACAACAAAGGCAATAAAAATTCCTTTAATTATGAAGTAACCTTGAACTTGCTTTTTCTAATCATGAATGTAGGTTACTCTAGGTTAATCCTAAGTACAAATAAAGAATGTGATGTTATAGGTACTTTCCCAGGCTGTAGCCTGAAAGAGGTTTTACCTTTAGGAGGAGTGAAAGGTTGCATGGCTAAAACAAGAAAATTCCTGAGGATTAGTTCATTGTTTCTTTCCTTCTTTCTTTTTTGTTCCTCTGTTGTTCCCACCCCCCCTCCAGTGCATCTGGATATCCAAATTACTTATATTATGCTAACCATTTTTCATCTGAATACTCTCTATTGGATCTTTTTCAATTCTCTGATTAATTAGAGGAGTGTCAGTATTGATGTTTTTCAATTATAGGAGTTTCCTGGGCTTCAGCTTTAGCTACCAGCTGGCAGTAGCTCTTATTTAATACTGAAATAGAGAATCCAAAAAACTTTCTAAAATTTAGCATTTACACAGTACGTCTTACGTTTGTTTGAAAAATTGAATGGACAGATAATTTTTAATTAAACATCAAAGCTAATATAGCTAATGAAAAATAAATTGGAGCCCACAAATTCACTTTAAAAGGCTTTCCTAGGTTACTGACTCCTGGGAAAAAAAAAAGCAGCATTATTAGCAAACTAAATAGAAATTAAAGGTGAATATTTTTCTTACTTGGTCTTTACGAAAAAAACAACTTCTCTGAATTTTATTATTTGCCTTTTGTAATCATAAGTCATTCAAATTGCAGTTATAAGAGCAATTATGTCTACTTTGCCCTAGCAAAATAAAATAGACAAGGCATTTAAATCCATTCAAATACATTTCATTCTAATATTTGATTTGTTATATGTATATAGTTTATATATATTACAACAAATGAATTTGTCAGGTTGCTGAAGAGATGTATTCTGAGGTTATATATATATAATATATACTACCTCAGTATTGTATATATTACTGTAATATATATATTATATATACAGTATATAGTATATATGTAAATATATACTTATATATAATAAACAAATGAATTTGTCAGTGTATATTATATATGTAATATACTTATATATAATATATAATTTGTATTGTATATAAATATAATTATATATATAATATATACTGACAAATTCAATTGTTTTATTATTACCTCTAAACAAAGGCTGTCCTCTTTTTTCTTGAATGAAACTTAGCATTTTATTAGTAAAATGATTTTAAAAGTAAACCTTTAACTCTAAAATCTTTTTATTTATACTTCTACTGGAATTTTTAAAAAAATGAAAGCAAAGAAATAAAACCCCAAACTAACCAATTAAAACAGCCAATACCACCACCAGGAAAAACAACAACAAAGCATTAAGAATTTTAACTAGGGTCACATTCAAATCAAAAGAGAAAATTTAAAATCACAAAAATAAAACTAAAATGTTTTATCACTTCTTTATAATATTTCGTTGTATAATAATAACTCAGTTATTGATGCTAGTTAGGCACTAAAAATATTCATAGAACTAGAATATGTCATTTATTTTTTATAATCTCATGGGAAGATGGTACAGTAATTCCTAGTTGGTAGATGAGAAAAGGGAGGTGTCGAGAAGTTCAAAATTTGCCTAGAGACAGATAGCCTGAGAAGAAAGTTTTGAGGAATGTGTACTCAACCAGCCACATTCAATTCCCATTATTTCCTACTTTTGGTAATTTCATGCTCAAGAACGTTAAAAAAAAGTCTCATTCATTAAAAAAAAAAAAAAAAACTCAAGAGGCAATGTAATCTTTTTTGGCATTGAAAGAAATGCAATTTAATGATACAAAAGGGCCAGCGAATTCAGAGTAGGGCTCTTCATTGCTGGCTGAAAAAAGTAATTCATTTTGTTTTCAACGTCTGACTGCAATTTAGTTTCTTACAATGCTGAATTAGTATTTCTATTGTGCTGTCTAGGCTCCATAGAGTAGACAAATGGAGAGGGATGTGCTTAGTATGCAGATTTCTGTTAAATATAATTGGTGGAAAGACCTATACATTCTTTTTGCTATAGAGAAGTCAACTGATTATGAACCTTAATTACATCAGCAAAATCTTTTAACTGACAGTCATGAATATGATATTCCATCATACTCACCATTCTGTTAACACTCAGTGGGAGGGAATTATATTGAGTTTGTACACGGAGGGCTGGGAATCTTGTGGGCCATCTTAGAATTCTGCCTACCACTTGGTAGAAGAAGTGTCTGTAAAATTTTTGTTGCTTCACACTTAATAAAGAGGGGTAAAAAATTCCTAATTGTGACATGTGTGCACTGATAATAGTGAACTTCACCTGAGCCCTGTGATGCTGGAAAATAGCAGTGGCTAAGAAACGCTTTCACACTTTTGTGTTCCAGGAAGCACACAAAAGAAATTCATCTCCTTTACATCTTTATTTGGAATTTTTTAGATTTCCAATGAAGGTAATATTATCTAATGACTTAGATGAGATTAAGGGGCATCTCCCTTGTTTACCTATTATAAGGCCAGTCAAAGACCCTTCAAAATTTCCATTTTTTGCCTCATAAATGATAGCCTAACTGTGTCATTTCCACTAATCAACTGGAGGAAAATGCCTATTAATCCGATTTGATCAAATTTTAATTCAGCTTTCTCCTTTCTCCACACCCCTGAACTTTGATTCACTCTGAGTTAGCATGTACCCACTCCTTAACAGTCCTTCTGAAGAAACAGGCTGAGTTCAGGATAAAACATTCTTTGATCTACTGTCCTGTCCCTGCCACTTCCATCCCTTCTCTGAGTTTGCCCCACTTCCTACAGGTTCTCTCTAGTCTTGCGTACTCCTCCTATATGTATTTAAAAAACCCTTTCTGCTTAACTAGAGATGCTTCATATACTGTAGATAGAACATCCTCTCTATTGCAACAGGCTCTTCACTTCTGCCCCTTGGAATATTCCGTACAAATAGTCTCTCCTTACCTAGGTCTAGATTTGTTTTTTATTTGGCAAATGTGTGCCCTTTGAGGCCATATTCTATCCAACTGATGTAATTTTTTAAACCATTGCTCAAAAAGCAGGACAATTATTCCTACATCACTGGCTGCTGTGCACTGAGACAATGACCCAAATGATGCATGCAGAAATCTCCACACAGCAATAGTTCTTTTCCTTGGAACAGTTAATTAAAATTACCCCTCACAGGCTCCCATGAATTTAATCTGGTTAGATTAAATTAACAGAAACTACAGTTAAAGTAAGTTAGAATTTTAAGGAAGAGAACTGCAAGAAAAGGTCAACACAATATGTATGTATGTACGTATTTATTTATGAGACAGAGTCTCACTCTATCACCCAGGCTGGAGTACAGTGGCCAATCTTGGCTGACTGCAAGCTCCGCCTCCCAAGTTCAAGTGATTCTCCTGCCTCAGCCTCAGGAGTAGCTGGGATTACAAGCACTTGCCACCACACCTGGGTAATTTTTGTATTGTTAATAGAGACAGGGTTTCGCCATGTTGGCCAGGCTGGTCTCGACTCCTGACCTCACATCATCCGCCTGCCTCAGCCTCCCAAAATGCTGGGATTACAGGCGTGAGTCACCATGCCTGGCCAACAGTTTTAAATTTAACTAAACATAGGTATTGGCAGTGGGATAAAACTATATTTAGATGCTGGCACATGATGAATGATATTCTTTATCCTTTGCATTGGTTGTGCCCTGGGATTCATATGAAATAAAGCAAAATTCATGAAATCTGTGATGTTTAAATGAGGTCTTATAGGCTTCTTTAGGAAATATTAGTCATACTGCATTAATATTTGGGATTATTTAGATTTTCAATGAAGAAAAATTTTAAATTGTAGCTCTGGTTTTATGTATATATTTCTCATAAACCAAAGTGCTTTCTCTTTCCTTCATAGTAATGGTCACTAACTAGGTTGTTATTACATTATTTAATGATCAACTTTACTATGAGACACAAAAAGAAAATATCACAGTAAAAGTTACAAAAGAAGTAATACTCTTTGATGTTAGATAGGTTCAAATTTTCAAAACTTGGATTAATGAAACTCTTTAGGTTATTGAAGAAATTTAGACTTTACTTTTCAACATCTAGACATTCTGTTCAGATTTTAAAAGCTTCATTTTTACCCAGGAAAGTTTGCTCACTAGATTTAGAGATATAAAAAACAAAATATGACACAGAACTTAAAATTTATGGATTTAAGCAAGTTTTTAAGTCTTTATTGGGGTGAATTCTTTGTTTTAAACACTAGATTTTAGATTTGCATAGTATCAATATATGACATCTATATTCTGGTTTATGGGTGGAAAAGAAAAAATCTCAATATATATGATTTAAGAACCCTAATATATTTCTCTAGCCACTAGCAAAGCAGAAAATCTTCCTGATTTAATATGTTACCTAATGCATGTTAACATATGCTTAGTGGCACTTCGATAAAAGTACTTTTTATAGGAAGTCTGACTGAATATGGCAATTAAATAAATCCATGTCAAATCATGTTATTATAATCTTCATCTGTTTCTTAGAGAAGTTACAATTTCAGAGTTAATTTTTGAGGACATTAACAAGACCAAATCATATAGGCTGATATGATGGGATTCATATTATATTAGTTGGAATCTGGATACTTTATACATTTGAACATTTCTACAACTCTTTGCATCTCATTAAATCTATAAAATCAGATAAAAATCTTGTGGATTAAAAAATGAAAATAGTAGCATAGCAGGGTTTGTGACATAGTAGGCTCAAAAAAGTGTAACAGAATTTCCTCCTAAAATGTAATACATGAGGCACAGTTTCAGAAGAAACAGTAATAGAAATCAACTTTATCAAACATTTTAAATACTCAAATTAGAAAATAAATATTATTTTTTCATCTTAAACTTATGCATAAATTACCATTATCCAGCATGGTGTCATCATAATGTCAATAGCATCATCCTTCAGAGTCAGGATGCAGCCAGTTCCATCAGCAATTCATGTGGCCTGATATTAGCTGGACCCATAATGCGTTCAGCAATCCTTTCCTCACTGTTAAACAATCATGGACACATTGTTGGTGTTGTCTGGGTACCTTTCTGTTCTTCAATCTTAATCCCATTCTTATCCTCTTCATTCTTTGCAGATGACTTCATATTGAGATTGAAATCTACTAAATAAGTTATTTTAAAGTTTTCTGTCTGAAAATTTCAGCTTTTATTAAGCATATTCTTCACTTAACCCCAGAATAAGAAATGAGTTCATTAAAACAAAATGAAACATTTTATTTTGAGGTATGATTGATATGTAAAAGAGACCTAGATCTGAAGAGGGTAACCCATTTTCCCGACAGCAATGATTTACCCAAAAGGTAAACATGTGACTCAGGTATATCACAGTCACTCCTTGGGATTCATGTTGAGATAACAAAGATAAAGACACCGTCTCTTTCTGTTCTTGTTCCTAAGCTTAGAGCTGCCAGTAGTCATGCTTTTTGCCATGTAGAGTTCTTGGTAAGAAAGAAGAATGAAGCCAATATGTAGAAAAGCAAGGTTATAATTGGAGACAGTGCCCTGAAGTCTCCACTGTAATTCTCTGGTCTCAGGTGTTCCTGAGGTTTCACATATTACTGTCCTGGCTAGAGTTTGTATGTTCAATTGTTCCTTATGATAATTAATTAGTTCATCTAATTTTCTTAGTTCCACTTGTGTTTCTGTCATATGCAAACTAAGTATTCCAAACTGGTAGATGTATCCACATTCTTCTGCTGGCCTCCATCCAGTCTTTGGGGACCAGACCATAGAAAAGAAGGTACACAGTATTTCTGGTTGGAGGGTTGTAGAGAAGGGAAGAGATAGACCCTTCTGACCTGGCCATGAGCTGTAGTTTTGATAAATATCCATTCTTTCATGTAGTTAAGACTTGTATGTGATCTTCCTGTGATCTTCCAGATATGTGTTAACTTTGAAAATATGTTTCAAATAAAAAATGCCTTTTGTTGAGAAGTGCCATCCTTAGAGGGATTGCATAGAATAAACACAATGAAAAGTAAGGAGCATATAAACTGAAATACACATTTTTTTCCTTTTGGAAAAGAGAAGGCACCAACATTTAGCTAAATAAATTATGTTTGTATTTTAATTTCCATTTTTTTCTGAAAAACCACATTTACATTGAGCATTTAAGGTCACAGCTTTGCAATTTGCAGAGATAATAAGCCTGAGTCTTAGTAAATAAAAATGAATGAGCATCACTAACACATTTTATTTTGTTACCAGATTTCTTTCCCATCTGGGAAAAGAGACATAGTGTCAGTTCAAACAAATGATTAAAAGAAAGGAAAGGGACACGTCATGGTCTTCACATTTAATTCTATGTAACTTATTTTTCTTATGAAAAAATGATGTTATTGTTGCAGTAAATTTGCTATTTGGAAGTCTCATGACTTCTAGACAAAGACCTACCAGTGAGAAAGAGATGAAGATCAGAGTAAAGGATTCTTTATTTCCTGAAGTTAAAAATGGCAACAGGGTCAACTGGGTGTTACAATGAGAGCAACAACCATGTAAATGAAATAGTTTCCCTTAATAATGTGTTTATATATAACATGTCCTCTAAAGAGTCATGAAGGACAGCCATGACTTCTGGAATTATTAATTCAAGAAATAATTATCAAATATTTGTCCTGTGCCAAATGTTATTCTAGGCAGTAGAGATACAGTGATCGACAAACACTCAAATTCCCTGTCCTCAAGGAGTTTTCATTCTCTAGGGAACAGCAATGTATGGGGATTGAAGATATGGCTTGTCCTCATGGTTGCAAACGATACTCAGGAAAATGACTACCATCTTCTTATATGCATGAGAAAGCTCCACTGTCCACAGTGGGCATGCAAAAGCAAGTTTCAGTCAGCAACTTTTTGCAGAGAAAGAAGAGTAGGCGCTTGCTCCTAAATGCCTGTTTTGCAGATATTTCAAGGCCAGTGGGCTTCAATAGGGTGAGGTCAATAGCCTTCTTCCTTCTAGTTATAGGGAAACTATATGATTTATTTTCCAAACTAGGAAACCATAGAAATCCAAAGAAGGCACCAGCAGTAATTATGTTAGGACAACAACTGTAAAGGCAGCCCTGTCTCCAGATCTTGTAAGTCTGTTTGTTCACTCTGTTGACTTGCAGCCACTTTGCTGGGTGGGTTGTTTTTAAACAGCCAACCTGTGCCATCTAGCAAGACTCTTGAGCTTCAGAAAAAGCTTAGTAGTCTCTGGGGATACTAGAGACTGATTTTAACTCCCCTAGTTCCTACAGCTAGACAAAAACTCTTCAGCAGGGAACTCTTGATATTTTGGTAGCCTTGTTGTCCCCAGTTTTACAAGGAAGGAGATACTCTCTCCAAGAAGTCACCAATCTTTCTAGCTTTATCAGCTTCAAAGAATGTTAAAGCACATGTTTGAATTTCTTGTCCTTGGAGGCCTGTAAATTAAGAGCAAATTGTGTGAGAACCCCCTACAGTGCCCCTGCTGGATAATTGAGCAACACTGCAAAATTCCCTAGGCTTCCATCCTGGATGCCTGGGGCAAGATAATAGGAGTTATAAAGGACTTTCAGTTTCTAAACTTCATTATATAATGTCATAATCTTTGCAAATGACACTTTAGGATTCCAGATAATAAAATATAATTGTTTTGCTTGACGAATGTTGGTGCGGTAAATTAATGGCTTTGAATGTGGTGTTATTGTTTAACCTTGATTGAGCTTCAATAGTACTGCCATTGAATAAAACACATTCTGTGTATTTCAAGAAACATCTGTTATGTGATTTAAAACTTATGCATATGTTTGTAAAAGTTTGGGGATAGGAAGAGGGTGACATAAATTTAGGGATAAACTCGTCTTATCTTGGGGTAACCACTCAGTAATTACCAACTTTATTTCATTTGATAAGTCAAGCTACATTTCCTTCTGGCCTGCTTGATTAGGCTTTTCTTTTGACTATTTTCTCCCAAGAAATCTATGCTCTTTGCCCATTGGTCTTCAGACATTTCCTAGAATGGCCGAAAGAACATATCTATCTTGTTCTCTGTTGAAGTCCCAATACCTTGCAAAGCTCATGACACAATGGTTATCTTTGAATTAACCATTCTTTAAAGTAATTCAGGTAGGTTGATAATGTGCAGGATTTTAGCAACACTGAACACAGAACTTGAAAAAATACAGCTATAATGTTGGGAATTATTTGTATAAACCAGTTTCCTATAGGCATATACAATTTCAGTTAACACATTTTCTTCTATGTGTTAGATATTAAGCAAGCATCTCTGTGATTTAATTGAGGTATATCTAGTAAATGTTTCTAAAACATCAATCCTAATCTATCATTTTAGTTTATTTCTTTTGAATCGAAGGATTTTCAAGAATCTCCTGTTAAAATGCAAATAAAACTTTGACTGTTAATAATCCCCATAGCTGAGATTAGTTCCCAACAAAGCCTGGATTGAGATGCAAAGACATTCACCCTCAATGTTTGCCTCTGGTCTGTTCCACAGTAACATTTTAACATAGGTTCCACAACACTTGAAAACCTACATCTTTGTGGAGAAAGACTTCACATGTGTTTTATGCACATTCAAGAATACAGAACTTGCAAAATAGCAACCGTAGGCATTACTTTTTCTTTTATAAATCCACAGCTGTGTTTTAGGATAACAACCACAGATCAAGGGGAGAGAGAGGATTTACCTGTTATTACAAATTAAGATAATCATTAGCGTTTTAAGAAAAATTATAAATGGCAGTATCAGCACTGCTCTGGAGTTTTGTGCTATTAGTTTTCCTTTGTAGATAATTTTCTTGGAAATTTTATTTAGGTAGTGAAGGTGACGTGTTGATAGATGGTGCAAGGAGTTATTTTTACCTTTGAAAGTTGTGTTCTCTCTTTGGATGCTCAAATTTCTCATGGCAGCATTGATAGTTGAGAAGAAATTGGGAGCACTCCACATGTGTTTTCTGTTATGTGAATGACAGACAGAAGGTAGCACCTGTGAACTCAGATTTTCCTGTTTGCAGAAGCATAGTGACCATTTTAATCTATAATTCATTTGCTTTACCTCATCAGAAAGATGGTGTTGGGGTGTGAGAGTCTCTTCCAACCTACTATGAATGTGCTGTATTAAACCAAACTATTTTAATACATGCTGTTGATTCAATGGAAGTATTAAAATGAACATAAAATGTTCAATCAAGAACTGATAAGGTCATTACAAAGCACGAAGTAAATGATGGTTTATAAAGAGTTTAGAAAATTTTTGATGCCATAGAAAGTATATCAAGGGTAAGAAGATACATAAAATTAAATTGTGAATCACCCTTTTTACATAAATTAATTTAGCTTATTAACATTATAAAATCTTGGGCTTAATATGGATTGACTCGGATGATGTAAGACTATTTTCACCTAGACAGTTGTCACTGTTGACATTTAGATGCTCTCCTTGCATTCAGCTTGCCTCTACCCCATTTCACAAGCCCACACGTTCATCTTTCATCCAAATGTAATGGATCCAAAGGTGACACATGACTAAGAAGCAAAGAATATCAACCCTGAGGTCATCCGCTCCTCTGATGACACCTTTCTTAGGCCCTCTGAGAAAAAGATAAGTTTCTATTTGAAAAGATACAGTGCTCTTAAAGACAAGCCTCCTAAAGGAGTAATTATATCTCAGATCTGTTTATTGATATAAGATAAAAGATAAAGGAACATGGAAAACAGTGATGTGAAATATAAGATTAAAATCTTTATTTTTCTTTTTAATTTATGGACAATTCTACAACATAAAATCTCATTGTGCCCCTGGCTCTAAGAGAAAGGTTTTAGCTTTTATTTTAGTTTACTTTTGAAATTCATACATGCCTCACTACTCTTCAATCTGTCTTCTTCTATTTATATTACTATATCATGAAAAGAGGGGATGCCAAGGATCTGTAGAGGCAAGCCCACCCAATTTGGTATTCTAAAATACAGGTAAAAAATAACTCCAGATAATGTGCAAAAGAAAGAAATACTGTGTTCTAGGATGGAAAAAAGTTTTTGGCCACTATTTTACCACTTGTCTCTTCTGTGCTTGCTTAAAATATGTAACACATATTTGTATAATGGCATAGTAAAAATTCAGAAATAAATTGGTAAACTGAACTGGAGAGATTTGATTTCTACCTCTTTTTTTCCATACTGTGAGATTCTTTGGAGTTGAATTTAGTTTCTATCCACAGTACTTAAGAAAGTGTATGACACATAAAAACTAGGTACTTTAAAAAATGTTTGATGATTGAATAAACACAAAGTCTGTAAAGATGAAGATTAATCAGAATGACTGGGATTTAGCAAAATGTAAGCAATAGGTAAAGGAGTCAGTAAGATTGCAACCCTTTACAAACAGACCTTCTCAAGGAGAGTCACTGTAGACAGGAAGGTTTTGCTCTGCTCGCTTTTCCTTCTTCCACTACTTATCTTCATAGAAAAATAAAGTCTATTTGTTTCCCTCTTCTGTTTGCCAGTTGTCTGCTGCCTGGAGGTTCTGGCTCCTATTTGTGAGGAAGGCATATTCTAATTTTTTTTTGCCCAGAAGGACTGTTCTTCCTATACTTTACCACAATTACCTTGACTCTGGTCTGAATGTGGTAGGTTCTCATGTTGATGACTCAGGAAAGATTGTGAACAAAACATTATTAAACAAATCTAGTTTTTCTCAAGTGTTCCTGGTAATCCATTTCCAGCTAAAGTCTTCCCGCTGGTTTCTCATATATATGTTATACTGTTGTCCTAGAAAAGGTCACATTTATTTGTTTGTTTGTTTTTCTGCTTCACTAGAGAACAGTGTTAATGAGAGCATCACCTTGAATTCCTCGAATTTAACCCTCTGGGCAGCTATTTCCCTAGGGAAAGAAGTAGCATTATTTAAATGTGGTTGTCACATTCCATGCTCTCTTTTTAAGAAAAACAGGCTCATTGTGGTATCAGTGGCATGGTATACAATAAATTGCACATCTTTAAAAATGTAAAATTGGTGAAAATTTGACATGGATACACAGGTGAGACTATCGCCATAATCAAGAGAATAAGCATATCTATTACTCACGAATTGTTTTTTGATCTCCAAGCCCGTTCTCTTCAGAGTCCTGGACCCTTTCTTAAAAAAGTAAAGTAGGGGAGTGAACTCAATGCTTTTTGCTATCCTCTCTGTCTCATTCCATTCTTGGGGTGTTACTATAATTTATCAAAGGAATTTTCTTTGCATAGTTTAAGATTATTATATTACTTCCTCTATAAAATACCTCTAAGTGTTGTATAGTAGCATTGCTCTTGCTTCTCATTGTAGAGATAGCTAATCTACTTTTCCTTTTATAGTAGCTCAGTTTTAGCTAGACAGAAAATCCCCTCCCAATAGACAACTTCATTTCCTAGTTTCCCTTGCGGTTAGGTGTGACCAAGTTCTGTCCAGTGGAATGTGAGCAGAAGTAATAAGTACAACTACTAGTCGTTCTCTCAAATGTTAGGAGTTAGATACACTTTGCTTAGGCCTTCTGACTGGCTAGAATCCATTTTCATTGGTCATCTTAGACCATGAGAAAGAAACTGCAAGTTGAAGATGGCAATGTGAAAAACAGAAGAGACTCTATTAAGCCTGAATTTTTAAAACTAGTAAGTGGGAGAAAAATAAGATTCTATATTGTTTAAGACACTGCTACTTTAGGATTTTTTGGTTACTGAATCTAAAACTATATTCTAATTGGTAGGCTTGTGCTATGGTCTGAATGTTTGTGTTCCCCCTACCCGACATGCATATGTTGAAGCCTAATCTCCAATGTGGTGGTATTTTAAGGTGGGGACTTTTGGAGACGATTAAGTCATGAGAGCATAGCCCTCATTAATTGGATTAGTGTCCTTGTAAAAGAGACCTGAGGTATAGTTGGTTCACCCCTTCCACCAAATGAGGATGCATAGAAGGTACCATTTATGAAATGGAGTTGGCCCTCACTGGACACCAAATCTGCTGGTGCCTTGATCTCGGACTTTCCAGATTCTAGAACTGTAATAAATTTCTTTATAAGCCATTCAGTTTATGATTTTTTTATAGCAGCCTAAAGACAAAGATAGCTTCTATTTTTATAAATACAGAAAACTTGGACAGTGGATAAATGAGCAAACCTGTGATTCAAGCCATCTTGTTACAATGATTATTTGCTTCTTCTAAAATAAACTCAAGGTTAAAGAGTGGACTATTTGAAATCATTTCCAATGAAAGTCATAGAATCCCAGACATTTATTTAGGAAAATGATTTAGCAAGATTGGCAACCTGGAATACTTACATAGCTGCTGCATTTCAGACTTAAGTATATTTTCATAGAAGTGTGTTCTCAAGAAGTATCCTTTGAACAAATACTTGGCTAGACACACTAGCCTCATTTATTATAACCAGAACATTAATATTCTTCTTATTTCTGTAGCCCGTTACTGTTTTACCTTCATTACGGCAGCACTTAGAAACTTTTCTGAAATGGTAACAAGACCTGATATGATATCATCAAGTAAATAGCCTGATAGGATGCTTTCTTAGTGCTCTGCCAGGAAGGACTTGAGTGTTAAATATGTCATAATTTTATACTTTTTTATATGCAGAAAGTCTACTTTGACATTATCTCGGTGGCACAGCTGCACTGATTTTCCTTGCTACTCTCACACCCCTAAACATTTGGAGCTCCTTTATTGTAATGGTAGATATTATGTAATGAAGGTAGTTCTGAAAGGCCATAACATAACAGACCTTTACTGCTGCCGTATTGAAATATCAGGCACAGCAGATGAACAGGTTGCCTAGCAACTAATACTGCAAGCTCCAGCGACTGCTCAGGCCCACTGAGATTGACAAGAGAGCCATCACTGGTTGCCTGTACCTTCCTACTTAGCAATTCTGACAGACCAAAGCCCTCAAAAGGAGGGTTATGTGATTAGATATTAACATTTAAAGAGCATGTGTGTGTGTATATATATGTGTGTGTGTGTGTGCACGTGTGTGCGTATATGCTGTCTTTAAATGTATAGTTAGAAACTTTTCTTTAAAATATTCTTATGTCAAAAGAGAGAGAGAAAGAAAGACAAATTAAGCAGAGAATGGAGGAAGTTAAAAAATTGATTTGAAAAAGAACAACAACAACAAAAAAAACAGACCTACTGTGAGCTTTGGCTTTCCATTTTACAGTGAAATGCAGTTTATTTTGGCTGAGACAAATGTCCAATGCATGCATGACTAGGCATGTCCAAAGAAATTTATCTTAGAATACAATAACCATGAAATGACTTTTGAATATCTGAACAGGTGGAGCTACGTGTTTTTGTACACAGTTTTACAGGCAATTGTGTTCAAATTGTTGAACATTACTAGCATTCTGACTTAGAAGTGCCAATTTTCATCCACTGGAAATGAGATTTTATTTTATATTTTATGGCCCAAACAGTTAAGTCTTGTGAAGTATTTCTTTTCTACACTGTTTCACATATAGCATTTAGTTTCTTTTTGAAATACGTAAACATGAAGCACCATTCAAAATATGTCTCTTAAAATAAACTCAGTGTATGGCAATCTTTTTGTAAAATGTTCAAGCAAGAAACTGTAAACTCTTGTTTTAGGGTAAAATAAAGAATTTATTCTAAGATCCCTCAGATTTTGGAAACAAATCATTAATTATAACATCTGTCCCATTTCAAATAGAATTGAATTTATGTTTTGCTATGAATTTCATCTAGAAATTAATCATTAATATTGATGGATATAGTGCACATAGTCTAACTAGCATATTTAAAAAATACATATATTCTGTAGGTCAGCAGTTTTACTAGTAGTAATTTATTTATAGTAGGCTCCCGACATGTGGAAATGTATAGGTTTAACAACACTAACTGCAATACTGATCACAAGAGCAAAACATATTAACCTAAATATTCATTAATGGGTACTAGTGACATAAATTATTATATAGCCAGAAAATAGCATAGTAACCCTACTAGCAGAATTGCTGAGTGAGGGGGTGTATGTATGTTTAAGATATGTTAGCTGGGCCATATGCTTTATATCCATGATACCAATATCCATTATGAATAAGGCTATGGATGTATATTTTAGCAAGAAATATATCCAAAATATATTGTTTAGTAGACAAATTTTGAACAAGAGAATGTAAATAAAACCCAATTTGTGTCCCCAAATCCAGAATACATATATGTTTATATGTGGATACATGCTTTTATAGTAGTTAATTTTAGAGCAAATTTTTAGTATACATTCAAAGGTGGGTCAGGGAAGGGGTTTTTGCTGTTTACCACACACACTTTTGCCTTTAAAAAAAAATCAAGAACATATATTACTTTTACAATAAAAATGCTAAAAACACAGGTTACTTAGTAACAATACTATGAAATATATTACTTACGTTTTATACAGACATGAACAAACTGAACAAATTTTGTCATATTATTTGAGCACAGCATCTTTATAATCACCCTGTCTTCCATAATCTTGTTAGAGAAAAATTAAAAATGATGTCCCTAGTTCTTCCTTGGGTCTTATGTATGTTTCTATGGTCTTAAGTAAGTTAGATGATGAACTTTTCTAAATTACAGGCAATTATCTTTTCAAAAGTCTCCAGAAGAGTTAGGGGATTAAGAAGGAGCAAATGTAAAACTGATCTCTTTCTTTATTTTTTTGAAGCCCTAAAGCCAATATTGTAATTATCTTCTATTAAGTTGATTTCATCCTCCAGTAAAATAATGAAGCAAGTATTAATGAAGCTGCACTTTAGGCCTTCCATTGTCACTTATGAAAAGAGTATTTATGTAAGATTCGTAGAATAAATATTCTACTTTGGGATAAATTGTGTGTCTGCTTTGGATGATGCCTTCCATATAACCCAGGAAATAGAGCTTACATATATATTAGAGAAAGATGATAACTTAACTTCTAGATGGTTTAAGAGAATAGACCAACTTTATGATAATTTCCTAATCATGGCCCAAAATAAGACAGTCCAAATACAATCAGTTTGGATATTTAATTATAGCCAGAGTGGCTGGCCTCTGGTTACCAATGATTTTCTAAAAGGAAGGTTAAAATACAGAGGCCCTGAAAGTAGATATGGTAGAAAATATATGGAAGGACTGAAGGAGAAATATGAGTTATTTAAGAACGGGTGCATCACCAATGATGGACAGGCAGGCCATCTTTGAGAAAGGGACTCAATTCAGCTTTCTGGTTTCTGATTCAAGTGATCTGTTTTATTTTGTTTTGTTTTTTATTTTGCCTCAGACAGAAGCAATGGGCTGAACTCATGTCCATCTTTACTCATCTTGGGCCTCATCCTTTCTCCTCCTCCCCATCATCTGACTGAACAGTGTAGCTTACCTCAATAACATCGTTAGGCAATAGAAGAAGATACAGTGTTAGTGCTTGGCTGCTGTGGTTTGAGTGCATGTGGTCCTCCTGAAGTTATTTTGGAACTTAAAGTCCACAGTGATGATATTAAGACAAGGGGGTCTTTTGGAAAGTGATTAAGTCCTGAGGGCTCCAGCTTCGTGAATGGGATTAATGCCCTTATAAGAGAAACTTCAGAGAGCTGCCTAGTCCTTCCCTCTTTTCTGCCATATGAGGACACAACAAGAAGATGCCATCTTGGAAGCAGACATTGAACCTGCTGGCACCATGATCTTGGAATTCCCACCTTCCAGAACTATGAGAAATAAATTTCTATTGTTTGTAAATCACCCACCTAAGATATTTTCTTATAGCAGCAGGAATGAACAAAGACAATGACTTGTTCCATTTCTTTATTTCATACTAAGAAGTTAAACTTTAAAATAGGCACTGAAAAAGGAAAAGGGACTTTGGCCGGGCCTTGACTAATCACAGAGCTTCTACTATTTCCTGTGTACTTGGCCTTGACCTCAATGTTCCTGAAAACAGGCTTTGAAGACAGAGTTTTGGCCTAAAATCTTATCACTGATTGGCTAAACTCTGAGTTACCTTAGATTCCACATCATTAACTGGGTGATAATGGTAACGTTGTTGGACTGCTTTGGAATTAAATATGATAATTCTTTTTAATGTGCCTTGGCACGGTGATTGGTAATTAGGTAACTGTATATTCTCTTTTTTCCTTGAGAAAATCTTTTTTTTTTTCCTTTTTTACCAGAAGGAAAAAAAAAAGCTAAGCAAAGGCGTTCTGTATTGCCTTGACTATTTTTGAATTATTGATGTTGGGGATTTTACAGCATTATAACTGGCAGTGAGGTTGACTCCCTAAGATTAGTTCTGTGAGTAGACAATTTTGGCTCCCATGGCTAAGCATTTCTTGCTTCCTTCTTCAGTACAGGAACGTATCCTGACCACCACTCCTCTGAACCATGCCACCTCCTTCTCTTCACTGCTTTTGTTCATCTCACTTTCCTTCCCAGGATAACCATTTTAAAAGTCAACCTGTTATCTCCATGCTGCAGATACCTTGTCTGCATTCTCCTACCTGTGATTAACTCGACTTCCATTGAACACTTCTACCACAGAAAGCTGACATGTTTGTGAGGAGAACGATCATATTTGTTCACAATTCTAAATGTTATACATTATTACAGTGAGTTGAAAGCTGTTTTTTCACTTTAATCTTTGGTCCTAATTTTGCCTTTATAGTAACGCAGACTAAATTGAATATCCTTTTACATAATTGGTTTTCTTTAAAAAGTTGAAGAAAGTTAATATATTTTCTGTATATTTTCTTTTCCTTGCGTTAATCATCTTCAGAGCTTTGAACTTTCACTCAAATATCTGAATTTCAGGACCTTTATGCTCCTAACTGCCACCTTCTGGGTACTTTCTGATTTGTTCATGGTCTTTTAAAAATGTAGTTCCAGAATTACCTCAACACCCCACATTTTGGTTGGTTAGCGAAAAATAAACTACAGCTGAAAATTACTCCATTTGATCTAGACAACATATTTTTATTAACATAGCCAAGTAATTACATTTGCCATTTAAATCAGTCATATCCAACAACTGGCTCAGCATTTTCCAAGCTAGACATCCTTGCCTGGTAATTGTGTAGCCTCAAGGTTAGATGGCTTGGTTTCATGCCTCAAATTCATCATTTTCACCTACCTAACCTTAAACTAAACATTTTATGCCTCAGCTTCCTCATCTGTAAAATGAACATGATAATTGCATTGCTGTGAATATAAAAAATGACATTGCATATAAAACATTTAGCATTATCTCTAGTCAGTAGATGTTGGCTATTTTAAGGAACTAAATGCAATTCATAGAAATTGCTATTAAATCATCCCCTCACTGGTCCCACAACACCTGTCTTTGTGCAGTTAATGTTTTGATTATGAAGTATATATCTTCATATTCCTGTATATATTATTGTTTTTGCTTTGAAATCAAATCTGTTGATATAAATTTTATTTTCATTTTTTTGTTTTACTGTTTTAGGCATTTCCATTTTGTGTCATCTGCTGAATTATTTGATGTTCCTTCTCTGTCTTTATGAGAGCCACTGGTAAATTATTGAATTTGATGGAATGCAAGCCAGAGAACCAAACCACTGGAAGCCCTTTCTCTCTTCCTCCCATCCATGCTACTCCACACCCTCTGGAGTGTTCTGTTCAACCAGCAATACCTTCAACAAATGCCCTGGCCTCTGACTTGCATTATTCTTCCCAAGTCTGAATCCTCTGGACTCCAAACAGTCTTGGTACATTGAAGGCACTCAAAAAAAAAGAAGTAATAAAACCAACATCGTGATCAAATTTTTATAGAAATGCAAAAGCAACAACTATTGATTTGGCTTTTAGGAATCAGGGAAAAGTTATTAGAGGTTGTGATGTTTGAAAATCAATAGCATTATTACTGGTGTTGGTATTGGTTATAAAAACAGTAATATAGTAGTTACAGAGGCAGAGGGAAAGCCCTATCATAAGGTTCTGAGAAGCAAATGTTTATTGCTTATATTTAGAAAACTTAGCCTTCAGTGATTAGAGTAAGGGTGTATGTGAATGTGTGTGCCTGTTTTCTGGGAAAGGAGGGATGGAAGGAAGAAAGGAGGGAGAGAGAAAGAGGGTTGGAGATAAGGCTGGAGGAGTAGAATAGAATTCTTAAGGGCTTTGAAAGCTTTATTAAAGAGCTGACCTTCATTCAGTAGGCAAAGTAGAACTACAAGATCTCTAAAATGTGGCTTGAAATAATTAGTTTTGTTTTAGAAAAGATGACTGGAGACAAGAATGGATAAGAGACTGGAAGTGAACTAGGGCAGTGGCAGAGGGAAAGGCGATAATAGAATTCACTGATTCAGGCATTAACAGGACTTGGAGACTGATGACAGAGAGGAGGTAAGATAGAAGAAAGCTGGGTAAGGAGGCATCCCGTTTGGTTGGACGGGATGGGTGGAGATGATGATTGCACTGACTAAGTTAGAGAAGCATGCTGGGGAAGACAAGGGCTTCAGTCCTGTTCACTGTGAGTTCGTGAGAGAAATGTGTAGTAGACTGACATAAATGCAGTCAGGAACTTAGAACAGGGAAGAGGTACATCTGTGAATGGATGTGACAGTTACCGAAGTGAAACAGAATGAGTTTTGGAAGCCAGCATTCTGGAAATTGTGCTGTTAACCTAGCTCGTGCACTTTTGGCAGTAGGATCCTAGCTGCAGTCATCAGGAGAGGGATCTGTCTTATCTGGGTGTCTCCACGTAACACCTGCAGGGAACTTTCCTTGGGATTTTAGGAAGATAATACAAAAATAAGCTGAAAATAACTGATCCCACACAAGGAAATAAGAACTAAATCCAATTAATTTCAACCCAATCATCGAATATCTCTGCAAAATAATCCATGGGGCTCAACCATTTACAAATGCAGATTTTTGTTGTTGTTGTTGCTGTGAAATGTGAAAGTCTTCAATCAGATGTGGTGAAGATAATTATTTCTTTTCCTCCACCTTCTACTGCTCCTATTCTATATTCCATACTGTTTTTATCCTATACTAGAAAGTACTGTCCATAAATTCATCTGCAATTTCTCAAATTTCAATTTTAAAAAAGGGGATTAGTGTGGTATTTGGATTTTTTATTTCAAAAGCTTTACATTAAACATGTGCTCTCAGTTATTACTTAATCCTAGAATTGTTCCTTTTCCCATATGACTGGTCTATCTTCCTTCTCCTGCAACCTAACTACTTTCTCTTTGTTTTACCCTTGTGTATGTGCTCTGTATTCAGTCCCAAGGGAAGACAGAAAGAAGAGCTAAAGAATATTAAGTTGAGAATTGAGAAAGTATTCCCTCTCTTTTGCATGGGCAGATTAACTTCCCACTTGTGTCCAAATTAGAAATAATTACCCCCACTGTTCCGATATTTGCACACTATAATGCTTCTTGTATGACTATATTAAAATATTTCACTATCTCTTGTACTTCTGGGATTTTACCAACTTGTCTTTTTGGCTAACCCTGAATCGTAGTAGTTAAAACCAGGAATGTATATGAGATACCCTAGTGAGGACAATGTACAACCAGTAGAGAGAGGCTTGATTGAATCCTGGTACAACAGTATATAAGGAAGAGAACAGGCAGATGAGAGTAAGAAGGAATTCCCGGATTCTATTCTTGTCCTTGAGGGTAATCAATTCTACTCTCTCTCTCTCCAGTTTTTTTTTCTTAAATGCTCATAAAACCATTTATTTAGTAATTTATTCCAGAATTCTACTGGAGATGGATGTTAAACTCACTGATCGATAGTTTCTAGAATTTCTGGGACATTTGCCCATTTCACCCCTGGCACATCTCCCAGACTGTGTTATCCCTCAGTGACTATACAGAGAGGCTCTGAGTTCACTTCTGCATGTTCCTCAATATTTCTAAGCACCATTCATCTGTTCCTTCAGCCTTCTGTCCAACTAAAGGGCTGGGTAGTCTATCATCATCTTCTCACTTTGCTTCTTCTGAAATCTAAATTCTGAATTTTCCTACCTCAGAAGCTATATTGACTCCATGCTTTGAAACAGGAAATATTAGGGGAAAATGAGAAGTTCTTGAATTTTCTGGAAAACAAAAAAGGACATGTACACAAAAGCTGTTTCTTCTACCTATGTTAAATTTAACACCCCAAAGTTGATTAATTTCATAGTAAATAGAGTAATTATTTGAATATATTTATTTCTGAGATTTTGGTGCACCTATCACCTTAGCAATATACACTGTACTCAATGTGTAGTCTTTTGTCTCTCACCTCTCTTCCACCCTTTCCTCGAAGTCCCCAAAGTGCAGTATATTATTCTTATGCCTTTGCGTCATCATAGCTTAGCTCCCATTTATGAGTGAGAACATACAATGTCTGGGTTTCCAATCGTGAGTCATTTCACTTAGAATAATAGTCTCAAATTCCATCCAGGTTGCTGTGAATGCCATTATTTTGTTTGTTATGGCTGAGTAGTATTCCATGGTGTGTGGTTTTGTCATCACATTTTCTTTATCCACTCATTGATTGATGGGCAATTGGGCAGGTCCTACATTTTTGCAATTGACAATTGTGCTGCTATAAACATGCATGTGTAAGTACCTTTTTTATTATTATTATTATTTTATAATACCTTACTTTTCTCTGGGTAGATACCTAGTAGTGGGATTGCTGGATCAAATGGTACATCTACTTTTAGTTCTTTAGGGAATCTCCCCACTATTTTCCTTAGTGGTTTTAGTAGTTTACATTCTCACCAACAGTGTATATGTGTTTCCTTTTTACCACATCTGTTGTTTTTTTTTTTCTTTTTTGAGACGGAGTCTTGCACTGTCTCCCAGGCTGTAGTGCAGTGGTGTGATCTGGCCTCACTGCCATCTCTGGCTCTTGGGTTCAAGTAATTCTCCTGCCTCAGCCTCTCGAGTAGCTGGGACTACAGGCATGTGCCACCATGCCCAGCTAATTTTTCTGTATTTTTAGTAGAGACAGGGTTTCACCACGTTGGCCAGGATGGTATGGATCTCCTGACCTGGTGATCCACCTGCCGCGGCCTCCCAAAGTACTGGGATTAGGCATGAGCCACTGCACCTGCCTATTTTTTTTTATTTTTTGATTATGGCCATTCTTGCAGGAATAAGCTGGTATCACATTGTGGTTTTGATTTGCATTTTCCTTTTAATTAGTGATGTTGAGCATTTTTCCATATGTTTATTGGCCATTTGTGTATCTTCTTTTGGGAATTGACTATTCATGTCCTTAGCTCACTTTTTGATAGGATTGTTTTTATCTCTTTTCTTGCTGATTTGTTTGAGTTATTTGTGGATTCTGGATTTTAGTCCTTTGTCTGATATATAGATTGTGAAGATACTCTCCCACTCTGTGAGTTGTCTGTTAACTCTGCTGATTATTTCTTTTGTGTGCAGAAGCTTTTAAGTTTAATTAAGTCCCACCTATTTATCTTTGTTTTTGTCTCACTTGCTTTTGGGCTCTGAGTCGTGAAGACTTTGTCTAAGCCACTGTCTAGAAGGGTTTTTCTGATGTTATCTTCTAAAATTTTAATGGTTTTGTGTCTTAGATTTAAGTATTTGATTCATCTTGGGTTGATTTTTGTATAAGGTGAGAGATGAGAATCCAGTTTCATTCTTCTACGTGTGGTATGCCAATTATCCCAGCACTGTTGAATAGAGTGTCCTTTTCCCATTTTGTTTTTGTTTGCTTTGTCAAAGATCAGTTGACTGCATTTGGCTTTATATCTGAGTTCTCTATTTTGTTCCATTGGTTTATATGCCTATTTTTATACCAGTACCATAATGTTTTGGTAACTATGGCCTTGTAGCATAGTTTGAAGTCAGGTAATATGATGCCTCTAGATTTGTTCTTTTTGCTTAGTCTTGCTTTGGCTATGTGGGCTCTTTTTAGGTTCCGTATGAAGTTTTGGATTGTTTTTTCTAGTTCTGTGAAGAATGATAGTGGTATTTTAATGGGAAGTACATTGAATTTGTAGATTGCATTTGGCAATATGATCATTTTCACAATATTGATTGTACACATCCATGAGCATGGGATATGTTTCCAATGTTTGTGTTGTCTGATTTCTTTCAGCAGTGTTTTGTAGTTTTCCTTGTAGAAGTCCTTCACCTCATTGGTTAGGTATATTCCTAGGAATTTCATTTTATTTTTTGCAGTTATTGTAAAAAAGGTTCAGTTCTTGATTTGATTCTCCACTTGATTGCTGTTGGTATATAGCAAGCTACTGATTTGTGTACATTAATTTTGATTCTTAAGACTTTGCTGAATTCATTTACCAGTTCTAGAAGTTTTTTGGATGAGGCTTTAAATTTTCTAGGTATCTGATCATATCGTCAGCATACAGTGTCAGTTTGACTTCCTCTTTAATGCTTTGGATGCCCTTTATTTCTTTCTCTGGTCTGAGTGCTCTGTCTAGGACTTCTAGTACTATGTTGAATAGAAATGGTGAAAGTGAGCATCCTTGTCTTGTTCCAGCTCTCAGGGGGAATACTTTCATCTTTTCCCCATTCAGTATAATGTTGGCTGTGGGTTTGTCAGAGAAGGCTTTTATTACCTTAAGCTATGTCTCCTCTACTGATTTTGCTGAGGGTTTTAAACATAAAGGCATACTGGATTTTGTCAAATGCTTTTTCTGCGTCTATTGAGATGGTCATGTAAATTTTGTTTTTAATTTTGTTTGTGTGATGTATTACATTTATTAACTTATGTATGTTAAACCATCCCCGCATCCCTGGTATGAAACTCACTTGGTCATATTGGATTATCTTTTTAATATGCTGTTGAATTCAATTTGCTAGTATTTTGCTGAGGATTTTTGCATCTATGTTAATTAGGGATATTGGTCTGTGGCTTTTTTTGGTTGTTGTTGTTATGTCCTTCCCTGATTTTGGTATTAGGGTGATACTGGCTTCTTAGAATGATTTAGGGAGGATTGCCTCTTTCTCTATTTTTTGGAATAGTGCCAATAGGATTAGTCCCCGTTTTTTTTTTTTAATGTCTGATAAAATTTAGCTATGAATCCATCTGGTCCTGGACTTTTATTTTTGGCAATTTTTTTTTTTGCCAAAAAAATTATTAATCTTTTCAAAGAACCAGCTTTTTATGCCATTTATCTTTTGAAATTTTTTGTTTCAATTTCATTTAGTTCTGCTCTGATCTTCATTATTTTTTCTCTTCTGCTGGATTTGGGTTTGGATTGTTCTTGTTTCTCCAGTTCCATGAAGTGTGACCTTAGGTTGTCTATTTGT
Organism: Plecturocebus donacophilus; assembly: GCA_004027715.1. Taxonomy (NCBI): domain Eukaryota; kingdom Metazoa; phylum Chordata; class Mammalia; order Primates; family Pitheciidae; genus Plecturocebus; species Plecturocebus donacophilus. The sequence goes on from PVKP010010182.1 coordinate 52,243, forward strand.
GTTCTTCCAGACTTTTTGAAATAGACACTTAATGCTATAAACTTTCCTCTTAGCACCACTTTTGCTGTATCCTAGAGGTTTTGATAGGTTGTGTCACTATTATCGTTCGGTTCAAAGAATTTTTCAGTTTCCAGCTGAATTTCATTATTGGCCCAGTGATCATTGAGGAGCATGTTATTTATTTAATTTCCTTGTATTTGCATGGTTTTGAAAGTTCCTTTCAGAGTTATTTCCAGTTTTATTCCACTGTGGTCTGAGAAGGTAGTTGATATAATTTCAGTTTTCTAAAATTTACTGAGAATTGTTTTGCGGACTATCATATGAACTGTCTTGGAGAATGTTCCATGTGCTGATATAGAATGTATAGTCTTCAGTTGGGCAGAGTGTTCTGTAAATATCTGTTAAGTTCATTTTTTGTAGGGTGTAGTTTATGTCCATTGTTTCTTTGTTGACCTTCTGTCTTGATGACCTGTCTAGTGGTGTCAATGACTTGTCTAGTGGTGTCAACCTCACTATCATTGTTTCTTTGTTGACCTTCTGTCTTGATGACCTGTCTAGTGGTGTCAATGACCTGTCTAGTGGTGTCAACCTCACTATCATTGTGTTGCTGTCTATCTCATTTCTTATGTCTAGTAGTAATTATTTTCTAAATTTGGGATCTCCAATGTTAGATGTATATATATTTAGGATTGTGATTTTTTTCCTATTGGACAAATCCTTTTGTCATTATATAATGTCTTTGTCTTTTTTAACTGTTGTTGTTTTAAAGTTTGATTTGTCAGATATAAAAATAGCTACTTCTGCTTGCTTTTTGTTTCCATTTGCATGGAATATCTTTTCCACTCACTTTCCTTAACGTTTATGTGAGTTCTTAAGTGTTAGCTGAGTCTCCCAAAGACAGCAGAAACTTAGTTTGTAAATTCTTACCCATTCTGCCATTCTGTATCTTTTAAGTGGAGCATTTAGGGCATTTAGATTCAATGCTAGTATTGAGATGTGAAACACTATTCTATTCATCATGCTATTTGTTGTTTGATTACCTTTTTTTCATTGTGTTGTTGTTATATAGATCCTGTGAGATTTATGCTTTAAGGAGGTTCTATTTTGGTGTATTTCAAGGATTAGTTTCAAGATTTAGAGCTCCTTTTAGCAATTCTTGTAGTGCTGGCTTGGTAATAGCAAATTCTCTCAGCATTTGTTTGTCTGGAAAAGACTGTATATTTCCTTCATTTATGAGGCTTAGTTTTGGTGAATACAACATTCTTGGCTAATAATTGTTTTGTTTAAGGAGGCTAAAAATAGGACCCCAATACCTTCTAGCTTGTAGGGTTTCTGCTACAAAAAAAAAAATCAGCTCTTAATCCGATAACTTTTCCTTTACAGGTTACCTGATGTTTTTGCTTCACAGCTCTTAAGATTCTTTCCTTCATCTTGACTTTACATAACCTGATGATGATGTACCTGGGTAATGGTATTTTTGCAATGAATTTCCCAGGTGTTCTTTGAGCATCTTGTATTTGAATGATTAGATATCTAGCAAGGCTGGGGAAGCTTCTTTGATTATTCCCTCAAATATGTTTTTCAAACTTTAAATTTCTCTTCTTCCTAAGGAACACCAATAATTCTTAGGTTTGGACACTTAACATAGTCCCAACCTTCTTGGAGTCTTTGTTCATTTTTTCTTATTATTTTTCTTTTTGTCTTTGATGGATTGGGCTAATTTGAAAGCCTTGTCTTTGGGTTCTGAAGTTCTTTCTTCTGCTTGTTTAATTCTATTGCTGAGACTTTCCAGTGCATTTTCCATTTCTCTAAGTGTGTCCTTGATTTCCAGAAGTTATAATTTTTTTTTAATTTATGTTGTCTATTTCACTGAAAAGTTTTCCCTTCATATCCTGAATCACGTTTTTTATTTCTTTAAGTTGGGCTTCACCTTTCTCTGGTGCCTCTCTGATTAGCTTAATAATCAACCTTCTGAATTCTTTTTCTGGCAACTAAGAAATTTCATCTTGGTTTAGATTCATTGCTGATGAGCTGCTGTGATCTTTTGGGGATGTTAAAGAACGTTGTTTTGTCATGTTATCTGAATCGTTTTTCTGGTTCCTTCTCATTTGGGTAGACGATGTCAGAGGGAAGACCTGGGACTCAAGGGCTGCTATTCAGATGTTTTCGTCCCACATGGTGCTCGCTTGATGCAATATTTTTCCCCTTCCTTTAGGAATGGTGCTTCCTGAATGCTGAACTGCAGTGATTGTTTTTGCTTTTCTGGGTCTAGCCACCTGCCAGAGCTACTGGGATCCAGGCTGGTACCAGACTGGGCTGATATCTGCAAAGACTCCTGTGATGTGAGCTGTCTTCAGGGTTTTCAGCTGTGGATACCAGCACCTGCTCTGGTGGAGGTAGAAGTTAAGTGAAATGGATTCTGTAAGGGTCCTTGATTGTATTTTTGTTTAGTGTGCTGGTTTTATGTTGGTTGGCCTCCAGTGAGGAGGTGGCACTTTCAAGAGCACATCAGCTGCGTTACTATAGGGAGGATGCAAACTTGCCCTAGGTATGCCTGCTTAAATATTCAGGTTTCTCAGGCTGTGGACAGGGCCATAGAGCTCCCATGAGATTATGACCTTTGTGTTTGGCTACCAGGGCAGATAGAGGAAGACCATCATGTGAGTGAGGGTAGGGATAGGTGTGTCTGAGCTCAGACTTTTCTTGAACAGGACTTGCTGTGGCTGCCGTGGGGGATGGGGTGTGGTTCCCAGGCCAATGGAGTTGTGTTATGTTCTCAGGGGGATTATGGCTGCCTCTGCTGAGTCATACTGCTAGAGAAGTGGGGGAAAGCTGGCAATCACAGGCCTCAGCCTTCTCCCAAATAGCCGGTAGTTCTAAAGACGGGTCTCACTCCCATCATGCCCCTGCAACAGCACCAAGTCTATTTGCAGGCAGCTGGTGACCAGGACTGAGAACTTGCCCCAGATCATTAGACTCCCCGCTGAGAAATGGAGCAGACTAACAGTTTTGTGGCATCTCAGGAAGCCTGCAGCAGTGATCCAGTTCCTTCAAAGGGTCTGTGGATTCTCTTGGCTTTCCTGGTATGTTCCTCCAGTAGTTCTTGGAGCAAAAGTTCATGATGTGAGTCTCCACATGCTGCTCTAACCATCAGAGTGAGAGCTGCAAGCTAGTCCTGCCTCCTATCTGCCATCTTAACTCATAATCCTGAATCTATTTGATTTAATGTTCTATTAGAACATTATTCTTTGAAGCTATTTTTCTCCATTACCCCTCCTCACTCTTAAAGTCTCAACTGGATTTTACCTCTGTTGTAATTTCTTCTGTGGTCACAGCCTTAAGTTGTTTAGGACTAGGTTTAGTTGTATATACTAGAAGTCCATCAAAACAATGGTTTAACTTAGCTGGACATGTTCAGTTCTCACAAATGAAGAAAGTCCAGTGACAACTGTGAACTCATGGTAGCTCAGCAGTTGTCTGGGATGCAGGTACCTTCTCTGTTGCTGCTCTGTTATTCTTAGTGTTTAGTTTCATGGTCTTTGATGGCTTCTTTGGTGATAGTCTTCACCTTGGCATTTCATTCAACAGGAATGAGAAAGTGGCAAAAGGCAACTTTTCCCTTTAAGGAGACTTTCTAGAATCCCCCAAGCAATACAGTACTTCTGCCATATCACACAGCCACTCATAGTTACAAGAGAGACAAGGATATGTAGTCCTTTAATTGTGACCATTAAAAATCTAGAGTTTGCTTGAAAAATAAAAGGAGAATGAATTTCTGGCAGACTACCAGCTACCTTTGCCATACTGTCATTCTTGAATTCATGTATACTTCTCAGAAATACCATTAAGAATAATTTTAAACAGCCTCGTTCTCTTGAACTTGAGTAACATTTTTTATAGTCTAATACTTATTTACATAACATGCCCAGCTTTATAATTGCTTCTTAGCTTATCAGAGAATGTTTCTGAATATGCAAGTTCCAACTTTTCTTAGGATTGTTCATCAGTCTTTCATAGGAGTCAGGGACATTGGAGGTGACTGAAAGTCACTTAATTTTTATTTTGAGTTATTCATTGTTTACTATCTCTGAGAGGTAAGAAATTTCTCTTAGGATTTGGCAAATCCTGATAACAAGTTACTACAAAAGAGCAACTTTTGAAATCTCACTTATAGTTTTTAATACATCTCCCATGAACTTAATACAATTCCTAGATGGGAAAAAATATGCTGGGTAGTTTATCCTCCCATCTGAAAATAAAATTGTCACATGGACTGGTGCTGCTCAGCATCCTATTTTCTCCTTTCTCTTTGCTTATTTTATCTTTGGCTTTATTAGGGACCTCCTTCCTCTACCTCCTTATTATATATCATAGGTCACAGTTTCTAAGTTCTCTTGTCTCCTGACTCTACTCTGTAAGAGAAGACATCTACTCTATAGGTTCAATTACCACCCATGGGCAGATTGATACGTGTGTTTCTCCCATGTAGGCCTTTGCTCTGAGTTGTAGACTTACTCATCTCCTTGTCTAATATATTCTGCTGAATGTCTCAAACACATCTCAAATTTAACAGATTTCAGATTAAATGCATGACCTCCAGCCTGTCATTTCTGCCTCCACCTTAAAGTCTTCTTCAGGTGTTGCCTATTCAATGATTGCCACCACCAACCATCTGGTTGCAGAATCTAGGTATCAAGTCATCATCCTTGACACCTACCTTTACATCTCTAATCATTCCTAAGTTTTGTTGACTTTATCACGTCAGTTACACTTAAATTCACTTTTCTCCATCTTTACAGGCACCATATTACCTCTGGTGACTATAACTTTCACTTATCCTGCCACCTCTTAATTGGCTTTTCCATCTACCCCTACCCAGCCCATTCCTCACATTATGTCTAAAATGAAATGCTCCACATAACACCTACTCATCTTCAGATCCCTGCTCAGTCGTCACTATTTATAGACATGATGCTAAAGTTTGCAACCAGGTTAAATTCTCCTCTAATGTCCATCCTAGCATCTCTCTCCTCCATAGGAATTATTTACTTCAGGAAATCCTGATTAATAGCAATTTTCACAAAACTTGGGACCTTATTTCTTTTCACTCACCATCGTGTCCCAAGTACTCAGAATAGCTCCTGACCCATGGGAAGCATTCAGTAACCATTCCATGAATGAATGGGTGGCTTAAAGACTGATTCCTTTTTTTTTTTTTTTTTTTGAATGATGCAGTTAAGGTTTAAACAAATCTTCTAAACCTGGTGAAGCAGCATTGGCCATATGGGTTTGGGATGGGCTTTGTATGTATCTATGGGCAAGGCATGTCTCTTGTGGCTTCTGTCTGTTCACAGGCCATCAAGGAAAACAGACTTGACTCTAAGCCAAATTGTGGAGCTTTTTTTGTGCCCTTTCTGTGTCATTCTGATGCCTTGGTTTCAGTCTTTTTTTGCTCCCCTTTCTGAAACTCTTTCCCTTCCATTAAAACCTGACACCAAATATTCATACTTGCTCTCATCATTAGTCTCCACCTCTGTGCCTTTTTCTTTCCTTGGTATTGATCCTTTACCTTCTTGCCTTCAGGTGTTCTCAGTTTTGGTATGTATCTCCTTCCATTAAAACATATGGTTCTGATGTTTGGCATTTCCAATTTCTTTGCCTTTCATTTTTCTGAGTCTCATTCTAGGAGGAATCTGACAGCTTGCTGGGCTAGAGTTGCTGGAAACTCATTCTACAGGTTTGTTGAGGAAGAGAATGATGGCTCCTGTTGTTAATGACTTCTGCCAGGACTCATTCTGTCAGAGCTGCTGTGAATGGTTGGTGTAGGGTTTTCCTTGCACAGAAACACTTGTCCAAGTGTGGGGGAAGCACAAAAACATTTGGTGGTGATGTATCATATATTGCTTTGATTGTGGTGATGGTTTCACAGGTGTATGCATATGTCCAGACTCATCAAATTATATACATCATACATGTGTAGTTTTTTGCATATCGATTATATCTTTAAAAAAAAAAGAAGTCATTATAAAAGCCAGTAGCAGCGCTGTAGACTCTGTTCTATTATCCTGTAAGACTGCCAATAAGGCTTCCTGCACCCATGACATTTCAGCAACTCTTGCTTTGTTCTCTCTGCCTTCCTCAAACAGGTTCTTCTTCTCAGCTCCTGTCATGTCCTCCTTTTTCTCATGCCTTTTCTCATAACTCCTAAATTTACTTTTTTATAGTCTCTACTAATTCTCACATGATATTATTATGTATTTATTTCTATAAATTTGTCTGTTTTTTTTTTACTGAAGTTATACATGTACATGTTGAAAAGTCAAATGGTTCTATAAGGTTTCCTATGAGAAATAGCAGGCTCTTACCTGTTATACTTCACCATCTTCTGCTCCTCATTCGAACATATGTTCAACAAGTATTGAGCATCTTCTAAATGTCACATACTGCTGTAGGTGCTTGGGATTCATTAGTGAATAAAATAGGGAAAATGCTTGCTTGCATGGAATTATATTTTACCAGAGTGGCAAGGCACAGACAAAAGACAATAAATACAATAAATAAGTAAATTACACAGTATGTGTGATTGTACTAGGAATTGTGGGGGGAAATAGGGCAAGGGCTGGGAATCATCAGCACAGGAAAGATGTAGAGATAGAGTAGTCATATGAGCCTTAGTGAAAAACATCTGAGGTAATGGGACATTAACCATGCACATATCTGGGCAAAGTGTGGTCTAGGCAGACATGACAGCATAAAAGAATTAAGTAAGCAGCAATGCTTGGGGTGTTACAGAAGCCTAGAAAGCCAGAATGGCTGGGGTGGAGTCAGCCAAAGGTAGGGTAACAGATGAGAACAATGCTAAGAGGGGAGCAAATCATGTAAAACATTTGAAGTCAGGACAACAGTTTATAACTCTTGCAGTAGTTTCTGTTGTTATTTACCATATATTGCAAATAAATGATTTTGTCAGGGTTTTTTGTTGTTGTTTTTTAACTTTTTAGGTAATTTATTTACTTCTCATTTTAGATGACAGAATTTAACTCTTTCACCTCCCTACATACACCATCAACACATCTTAGACTCTTTCCCTTTCCTGACGTATATTGTAATTTTATTTAGATCAATATTAATGATTCCATTATTATAACTACATACATCTTATTCATAATTGATCTCTGTAGTATAATTTCTATTATTTTATTTCTTGGGGTGGTTTTAGTATCCCAGTAGTTCTTGATGTGTGGTCCTGGGAACTTGGAGGTCCCCAAGATTCTTTCAGAAGTTCACAAAGCTTTAACTCCTTTCCCAACAATGCCAAGATATTATTTCCCTTTTCGCTCGCTGTGTTACTATTTGCACATTAATGGTGCAAAAGCAACCATGATAAAACTTCTGGTGCTTTTTAGTGCAAATAAAAACAGTGGCACCAAACCACTAAAAGTTATCTTGTAGCTCTTCAGTTCAAAGCACTCTCAGCAGAAAAACAAAAGCAAACAAACAAAAGCCAAACACAGCACAAAGTCAGTTTCACATATGAATGGCATTAGTGAATCAGTGAAAATTAATTGTATTAAATCTCAGTCGTTAAATATATGTTCTTTTAATATTGCATATGATGAAATAAGAAGTTTACAAAAAGCATTTCCTCTGTCACTGAAGTACTATAGTTATCTTGGGGAAAAACATTTTGTAATTGAGTTGCAATCTGAACTACCTACTTGTTTCAATAAGCAAAATTTTTACTAGAGAGATCAAATTACAAATAAGCAGTTGAGAGACACTCTTTTTTTTTAGACACAGGTTCTTGCCCCATCACTAGGCTGGAGTGCAGTGGTGTGATCATAGTTCACTGTACCTCAAACTCCAGGGGTCAGATGATCCTCCGGCTTCAGCCTCCCAAGTACAAAGTGTGTGACCCTGCAACTTGAAGGAAATCAACCGATGGCATTTTTTGCCAATAATAAATTTTGAGCTTTCAAATGAAAATCAGAATTTTGGAAAACCTGTCTCCCACCTTGAGCTTGATAGCTTCCCAGTGCTTAAAGACTTCTCTGATGGGATTAGTGGTGATATGAATTAATATGATTTTTTGATATTATATAAATGAAAGATTTTAACATTTGGGAGGCCTGCGTAACTCAACCAATATTTTCAAATGGTCAATGATCATATTACAAAATGGTGCAGAGTACAAGGACCATTGAAAGTCCAAGATAGACTGCTAGACTTTAATATAAAAGGATAAAAAGCTTATTGATATGGTTTCGGATTCCTCACTGCAACTAACTTTTAAGAAACTTCTGCTCTGAGTTTTGGTGTAGCATCAAAGAATAATATATAATGTTTAAAAAGGTTATGAAAAGATTCCTTCTTTTTATGATCATGTATCTCTGTGGACTCAGATTTTTCTTTACATATTTCATATAGTTTGAATTGAACATGTGGAGTGCAGAAGCAGATAAGAGAATCCAGCCGTCATCAAGTCAGCCAGGCATTCAAGAGATTTGTAAAAAATGTAAAACAATGCTATTCTCACTAAATTTTATCTTCTTTTTTAAAAATTATTTTTCCTGAAAACATTTTTATGTTAACAGGCAATGAATTTATTTTAAATTGAAAAATAAATGTAAAATGATCATTTTAAATTTCTAATAGGCATATTTCAAATATTTTAATAAAGAAAAGATATTTGGGTAATTAATAATTTCTAAGGGTATAAAGGGGTCCTGATTCCAAGACGAGTTTGGAAACCACTGTGCTACAGGACAACTGGGGATAGCTGTCTCACTCTACAGCATACAGCATCCAGCCTCCACCCTGTGAAAGCTCTGTGCACAGCATTTTGTTTCTTTCTCATGATACACAAAGGACAGGATACTTTAGGAGGAACTTTTAAATTGCTATAAAGCCTGAAAATGGTTTGTGTATTGAGTAGAACCCTGACGCATGTCCACATCACTACAGACAACCACAGCACCAGATGTCCTATTTGGCTGTGCTCTGCGTGGATCAAACACTCAGAAAACAGGCATGGGTCAGCTCCACAGCTGAAGCAAAACAAAAATTTGAATCCCTTTGCCACAAAACTCCTTTTCTTTTTTAACCTTTAATTATCCTTCGAATGTTTTCTTAAATATCTTTCCTTCTGCAGAACATGATAATTCAGGAGCAATTTTCTTGTCATCATGGTTTTTTTTTCCCTTGTAATTTTTCAAATACCTGGATGATGATAAAGGGAGGTGGGGGCACATGCTATGAAAAGGTTTTGTTCTAGAACAAGTTGTGCAGCTAACTTTTTAAGCTTTTTAATGAAAATATTTATTTTCTCTCAAAAATGGGATAAATGAAGGGTTATACTGACCACAAAACTATAGTGAAATCATCTCTGTGAAGCCCTCATTTCAACCATTTGACGAAAAGCAACTTGAACAAATGAAGACCAAGGTGTTTTTGTTTATTTTTTATAAAGTGCTGGTATTACAGGTGTGAGCCACTGCACCCAGCCTGTCTTAGGATTTTTTGACTTTATAATGGTGAGAAAATGAAAAATGAGTACCTTAAAACTATTGCTTTTCACTTTCAGTACACTGTGCAATAAATTACATGAGATATTCAACACTTTTTTTTAAGATGTGCCCATCTTCCTGCAAGCTTGGCTAGAGACTGAAATTGCTTCATGACAGTGGTTATCTACTCCAATGCTCAGTGCTGTTGACAGTGACAGTAGAGGCAGGGTGCCCTACTCTATTTTAATAATTTAAGTAATTAGAATACCTATCTGCTATGTAATCATAACTTTGGGTAAAAGCATTCTGTTTTCTAAAAGTCTTTCAAATTGCTCCAAAACATTCTAAACTGCAGGTAAGGTGGTGTTTTTTTGTTTTGTTTTGTTTTGTTTGCTTTTAAACAAAGGAGGAGAGATGTTGAAACTATTTTAATAAGTTTTATTATCATGTGGTGAGATAACATTTTAAAAGGTCATCATCAGCTTTCATTGTAGGACAGTAAGTAAGTGAGGAGAATTCTCTGCATTACTTTATTAGTTCACGGTCCAAGAAGCCTACCTATGGGTGTATTTTCAAATAAACCTTGGCAAATTTTTCTTTTGTACAATGTCTTTTCTTTAGGGAATAAGAGATTGATTTTTTTTTTAATTGTACTTTAGGTTCTGGGGTACATGTGCAGATCATGAAGGATTGTTGCATAGGTACACACATGGCAATGTGGTTTGCTGCCTCCATCCCCTGTCACCTACATCTGGCATTTCTCCCCATGTTAGCCCTCCTGGCCCCTCCACCCCCTCACTGACCCTCCCTTGGTCCCCTCAACAGACCCCAGTGTGTGATGTTCCCCTCCCTGTGTCCATGTGATCTCATTGTTCATCACCCACCTATGAGTGAGAACATGCGGTGTTTGATTTTCTGTTCTACAGAGAGTCTTGTGTTTCTTTTTGGAATAATAGATCAGTCTCTGAGGTCAACAAAACAGACATAATTGCTGCAAGGTTTGCAAATGTTCCATTGTGCAAGGGGGACCTGGGGTTAGTCACTGCCTTGGAGAAGCTTTTCTAGAATGTTCCTAAAATTGGTATAGTAGACAAGGTGAGGCTCAAGGTCAGGCAAGATTTGGCAATTGAAGCTATGGCCCTGCTGAGCTGTATAACTGCAGAAAAAGAGAAAGTAAGTTTAAGCAAGGCTTGACTCACCAGGAGCTGAGTTGGGACAATAAATAAATAAATAAATAAATCTATATGGAACACTCACCCTTTACGTTAGAAAATTGACTGCAGAAGCTGATTCAGCTTGGAATCAAAGAGGGAAAAATGCTTTTATGGATAAGTTTTAGTAAATGGCCACATCTCACCAGTTTGTGCTCCTTGTTACCAACGAATATTAGCAATATGTGACTTTCTTTCTCTTCAAATTCTTCCTTATTGACACCTCAAACTGCCCTTTAGTTTTTCTGATTTATCAGTAAATGACTCTGCTAGTTGATAATGGATTTTTTAATAACTTAGTTCTTAATTGCTTTTGTTTTAGTCAGAAAAGGAAAAGAATTCTTTGTCCTCAGAAAAAGGGATAAATCATTGCTGCAAGTGGGTATTTATTCTGCATCAGGTCAATCTTACCTTATATTTCAATATTCTCTTTCTCTCCCTGGAAATAGAAAGCATTTCATATGACATCTATCAGATGATGTACCAGGTTATGTTACCAAAACAATAGGCTCCATGCTGTTTCCTATAGCATGATGGTGTGTGATGATTATTATAAAGTGCTAAGAACTCTTTTTTTTCAATTGGGTTTGGATGCATATGTGATTTCACTTTTGTTAAAAATAAAAATTTATGATAAGAAAAAAACACTGTACATTTTCAAAGGCCTTGCCAAATAGCAGGATAAGGCATACATGATGACCTTCTCCCTTCAGGACAGGACATGGAACACTTTTATATCACTTACAAACCAGGGCTGATAATGGCATGGGATTCCATGGAGAGAATTTAGATTCCAGGAACTTCTGCCTTGGAAATACAGAATCACATGGTCTCATCACTGAAAGATATTTCTCCAATACTATCTTTATGTATTTTGCTAATGTAAGCAATTATAATGTATACACATTTTGGAGGTCAAAATCCATCATTAGAATTGTAGACTCTTTAGTGTAGACCTCAACAGGTCATCAGATTCAACACATTGGCCTTCAGATAGTAAACTTATTAGTGCCATTTTGCTGGCCCACTTCCTACACAACTAAAAATCAATTGTGTTCATAAAGAAATGTCCCCTCTTCTTTTCTCCATTCTTATTGTTTTTTTCTGCCATATATTTTTTTTTTGTCTGACAGATTTACCTTTTTGTAAGCATAAGTAATCAGAACAATTGTTCCTCTGGGCAACTGGGAATAGTTTGTTTTTGTAACAAGTCAGGAGTTGAGTCTGAATGAACTCATCAGTGTGAAAGTCCTGTTCTTAATCTTACTGGTTCTTTGGTACAATATGAAAATGGACCTTGAGCCTATTAAAAACCAGCAATACTTTCTCTAGATACTCACAATATTTCTATGATATTATAATATATTTCCCTTACGATTTTATACCATCTGCTAGAAAACCAATTTGCCCTAAACACATAGGTAAAAAATCTTGATTGGAAAAGAAATTAAGCTTTATTCATCATTCATAGCAATAACTGGCACACAGCTGGAAAACTCTGGGAAACCAGCCTTTCAAAGCACCTTGTAGCTGAATACCTCTGTCAATATCTTGTTGCATCTCCATCATCTGTCTGCTTTTCTTCCCCTTTCAACATCCATCATGGCTTGCCATTCACTATACTTACAGTGCCTCTCAGTCTTTCTTTTTGGATAGTGTTTTTGCCAAAGACTAGAGATGCTTTATAATCCCTATGAATCTTAAATGCACACATTTTTTTTTCTTGTCCCCAAATTGCTTTCTACATATGCCTTTTGTATTTCTTTTTTTTTTTTAAGAAAAAGAGAGAAAAGGAGAAAGAAAGAAACAGCAAAAGAAAAAAAAATGAAAGAGAGAAAGAGGAAGAGAAAGAGGGAGAGAGAATGGGATTCTTGTTTTATTGCCCAGGCTAGAATGCAGTCTAAAAATGGCTATTAAAAACCTCGTTTATGCCAATAATTGTGCTTAACAATGGAGACAGGAAGGAATAGGGGATGAAAATAACAAATAAGCAGCCAACCAATATTTTATTTAAACCTGTGAAATGCTATGCAATTGCTGAGGAGTGATTTACTTCCAATTATGTGGTCACTTTTAAAATAGGTATAATGTGATACTGATAAAAATGTATGCCTTGTGGATTTGGGGAGGAGAGTTCTGTAAATATTTTTAAGTCTAGTTGTTCCAGTTCTGAGTTCAAATCCTGGATATCCTTGTTAATTTTCTATCTCGTTGATCTGTCTAATATTGACAGTGTAATGTTAAAGTCTCCCACTATTATTGTGTGGGAGTCTAAGTCTCTTTGTAAGTCACTAAGAACTTGCCCTATGTATCTGGGTGCTCCTGTAATGGGTGCGTATATATTTAGGATCATTAGCTTTTCTTGTTGCATTGATCCTTTCAGCACCATGTAATGTCGCTCTTTGTTTCTTACGTTCTTTGTTGTTTTAAAGTCTGTTTTATCAGAGATGAAAATTGCAGCTTCTGGTAATGCTAGCTGGCTGTTTTGCCCATTAGTTGATGTAGATTCTTCATTATGGTGATGCTCTTTACCTTTTGGTGTGTTTTTGGAATGGCTGATACTGGTTGTTCCCGTCCATGTGTAGTGCTTCTTTCAGAAGCTCTTGTAAAGC